>BEXV01000402.1:50950-67097 GCA_003118195.1 Hemicentrotus pulcherrimus
CTCTTCTTCTGCTACTCCACCTTCTTCTCCTCATTAGTCTTCTTTTTCATCTTCTTCTTTTAATTTTCTTTTTCTTTTATAAAATGAGTATGAAATATTAATTTGCCCAAATAAAAGCGAAGTGTTTTGGGGGGATTAACCAGGTCATTCGCCACTCACGATTGGCGAGTCTGCTAGGTCATTTAAAGTTTTAAAATGACACAGGACGTCAGTGGCATTCCATACTTTCTTGGAAGTCGGGACAGTGCATGTGCAACTCTTAATTTCCATTCATATCTTCAAACTTTTAGTGAAATATGAATAATTATGATAATTAAAAAAAACATGATGCGAGTGAAATACGTCTTGACTTCAATGCAGAAATTATCTATTAATCCTCAACCTTTTTGATTACAGTGTGAGTTCAAAAAAAAAAATTACACCTAGAAAATTGCTAATTATTTTAAAAATGATCTATGAACAGGAAATTATTATACAACTTATGAAAGAGTGTTCTATCCCAAACCAATCGGTAACATTTTTGTGTGGTATGTGTTCACGCTTGGATGAACGGGGGCATTGTTTGCGAGAGTGCAAGAATCGACTTGCGCCAAAGTTGCTTATGTGATGTTTGAATAAAACAAGTGGGATTTGAGTATTAATTCGGCCTTTGCAGATCAAAATGACATCCCCAACAAAATTAATCATGCCACGAATATCAAATATTGAATATCAAATATCAACGAACATTTGTGCACGAGCGTGTGACTTTGATTCTGCAAAAAGCATATGCAATGCATGCCATTTGATACATTCAATTCAATCTCTCACTCCGCTGATCCCAACATAATACATGCTGTAGACATCACTTTGGCGCAAGCCGATTTCTGCACTCTCGCAAACAATGCCACCTGTTCATCCAAGGGTGAACACATACCACACAAAAATGATACCAAATGAAAAAACTCTTTCATAAGATGTAAAATGATTTACTGTTTATGGATGATTTTTTTTTAATAATTAGCAACTTTCTAGGTGTAAACTTATTGTTAACATTGATTCCAATCAATGAGGTGAACCTACTGAACCTAATTGCGCCAATATAATTTACATTGTATATACATTGTATATGTTACAATTTTCTTTTAATACAGTGCGTGGTCCAAATAATTACTATCATGTAAGTAAACATGATTTGAATTACAGTTGACAGTCTTCTGAGCATTTAAATATCACTCGAAAACTATGCAAATATGCATACTTATCGATTACTGGCATTGGTTCAATGTATTCATCACGTTATTATTATTATTTTTTTTTGGTATTCGTTATAACAATTATGTTTAATAAAACAAAATATTTCTTTACCATGTGAATAGAGTTTCCTCATGAATACAAAGTACAAAGAAAAGGAATGATCTTGCCAGGGTTGAACGACACTCTACACAAAGCTAACGACTTATGTCAGCGTTATACGTGCTGGAATTCATCGGGGAAATCGGGTATGCAGAGGCAGACGGTTTTGTGATTAGAATAAAGCGAGGGGAGTTTTTACTTTCCCGCGCCAAGCGATTCATAATCGGTTTTTCCTCGACAAGGGACGATAATGCACCTCCGTTAGTTATTGTATTTTTTTTTTTGCAATGCGAATTTGGAGATATTATTTTCAGTGGTTGAAAGGTACCAATAGATGTTTAAATGTGTTATTAAAA
The DNA here is from genome assembly GCA_003118195.1 of Hemicentrotus pulcherrimus. NCBI lineage: Eukaryota > Metazoa > Echinodermata > Echinoidea > Camarodonta > Strongylocentrotidae > Hemicentrotus > Hemicentrotus pulcherrimus. Next base: position 52,642 of record BEXV01000402.1, read on the forward strand.
AAGAGAAGATAACAATGAACGTTCTAGTGGCGTAAATAAACGTTCTCTAAACGTTTAATTTCCCATTTTTTTAAGTCATTCCAACGGTGTGCGTTTGCTGGATATCTTTCCCTTGCTCTATTTTCACCTTACCTTCTCTCTCTCTCTCTCTCTTTCTCTCACTCTCTCTCTATCTCTCTCTCTTTCTCTTTCGCAATCTATTCTTATTTCATTTTTTATTTTAAATAAGTTTAATCTCTACGAACTTCAGGACTACTTCCAACTGAAGAAAATATGATATTGCTCTTCTTAGTTGACGAACACAATAACGCACAATCAAAATCCCGAGACAGTGCCCTCTGTCCCTCTTCAAGCAAAAAAAAATGAGACTTTTTCACCTGTAATTGAGGCTCTTTCACCTGTAATTGGAAACCGCAAATATGCATCCACTTCTAAGCCAAGTCACCAGTGGGTTTTCGATGAATATTTTCATGCGGTTCAGATTCGGAGAAGAGGAGAAAAACCTTTTTTTTTGTATTCCCACTGACCCCCGTTCAGACTTCCATAATTCATCTTGTCGCTATCGTTCATACTAATAACAATATTTTGGGTTTGTATGCGCTTTATGCATCGACGAGTATCTATAAGGGCTTGACGGATATAGTATTACCCCGGTCATCGGATTCAGGTTTGCCGGCACATAATATATGCACATTCTCCACTCCCTGGGAAGCATTCCAACCATGCGCCATTTTAAAGACGCCCACAATGCTGAGGAAACTACAACGACTTTCGTATCCTACCTGATACACCTGGGCGGAGAGGGGCAAATCTGGATCTATGTCTCACCAAAGGACGTTAGAGCCGGACTGAGATTTGAACCCTTAACCCTTGGATTGAGGGTCAAGCGAATGAACCACTATACCACAGCACCTCCATAGCCATATAAATAAATACAATTTTTCTAGTCGGTACGTCGTATAAAGAAACATCGTAAAAGGGAACGTCGTATAGCGACACTCATGAATATGAGCATTGTTTGCCACGAAAATCGATACAGAAACAGGGTCCCTCTCTAGGCTAAAAGTCGTATCGTATAACTGGATGAAATTTATGATAGGCGAACTGTCATGGCAACTGACGTGTGTATAACTAGTTTCTTCACACGAAATTTCTTTCTGAGAGTTTCGTATAAATTCGTTCTAGTCTGAACGGGTTATGAGTGGTTTTGATCAGGTTGATTGGATTCTGGGGTGCAAATTCGAGGTTTAAATGGGGAAACGGAAACGTTGCTCTGTCAGTCATATAACTCACTGCACAAGGCTCCCTCCACAAAGGTCAATGTTATGCTTTATTATCTGTCTTTCAAATGCGGTTTTCGTATCATGTCCTTCTTCTTTGCCTGGTTAGGTTCCTACTTATTCGTTTCTTTTTTTTATTGAGGTCTTCTTACTTCTCCTTCTTCTCATTCTCCCCCTTTTTTTTCTTTCATTCAGTCTTTCTTTCTTTTATATTTCTTTCTTCTTATCATTATTATTCTTTTCCTGCTTCTTCTTTTTTGTATTCTTCTTCTTCATTTTTCTTCCTCTTCTTTTTGTTTGTTTCTTTCTTTCTTTTCATACAGTCTTTCTGTCTTCTATATTTCTTTCTTCTTCTCCTTTTTCTCTTACTTCTTCTTTTCGATTTTTGTGTGTTTCTTTCATTCATTATTGTTTTTCTTTCTTCTATAATTCTTTTTTCTTCTCCTTTATATTTCTTCTTCGGCTTTGTCTTTTACTTCGCATAAGTTTTTTTTTTTTTTTTTTTCCTTGTCATCCTAATTTTTTAGTTTCCTTCTATTTTCTGTTCTTTCTCCTCCTCCTCCTCCTTTTTTCTTCTTTTTCTTCCTTTATTCTTCTTCTTCTGTTCCTTCTCAATATTATTTCTAAATAACACGAAATAACGTTTTCTCCATTATTCAACGAGATGTACTCAGAATGTGCAACGGTTTCAACCAATTTCTTATAGAAATGGAGGGGGTAGCAGGCAATCCTATTAGCAAACACTCCGTGATTAGCAGTTACCTCTGCCTGCCACTTCCCGAATGTTTGTTACCACCATCTTCCGTAGATGTAGACTTACGCATTCTTCTATGGGAGGCGCTGTTACCTATGATTTTAACACGATCGCACAGAAACACTAAACCCTCGTGAACAGTATACAATGACTTATTACATAACCTGAACATGATGCTTGAAGGCAATACAATACTTAAATTGCCATTTGCTTTTTCGAAAGTCCAGACGACCGTGTTTGTATTCCTTACTTTCGTCAGCTGTTTCAAGGTTACCAATTCTGTTTCTTTAAATGTTTGTTTGTTTGTATATGTTTTTATGGGGCATGATGACTGGATTGTGAATATTATGAATTTCATCTCACCGTGTTACTTTACTTAATGTTCATAATTGTTGCTGTTTCTTGGATGGATTAAAGACAACATTGACTGAGTTCTAGTCATAAGATTACTTTGTCAACTAACAGGAAGCAATGGGGAAAGGGTCATCACATAAGAAATCGTGTATGCTGTGTGGTTTTGGAAGCATCAACATGAAAAGAAAATGGACTCAATTTAGCTAAAAGTCGCAGGCATCGAAAACAGAAATGTATGAATGGGATTAAACATTATATGTTACGTCAAGGTTGGGTCCAAACATTTCAGTGATCTCTTGTATTGTCATATCATAATGAGGGTACTTGAAAAGCTATCTTGTTTTGGAGGCATTTCGTTAATGGTATTCTTGTTTGGAGGTTTTCTTCAAAACTGATAGTGATACAAAACAAATGAGACAGCTCACATATCCATTTTTCAACTTTACTAAAGTACTCAAACTTTTCTCTAAAGATAAAGTATTCCGATGTGTGGAAAATGCAAATGTAAAAAAAATCAGGTACTTCAACTCTTACTGATTGCTGTTATCCTTTTTGTTAATAGCCATATTGGGCATTAGCAATTTTGGACAGATTTATTGGGTTCATCTTTTCAGAAATAAGAGGGCGCTATACTTGATTCCTGACAAGCTGTCCAATGTACAATAATGGATTCGATACACCAGACCCGACTGATTAAACATCAACCAATTAGTGTAGGTTTTGTGGAATTAGGGCAAATTGTACAAGTGATATATAAATAAAGATATTCTTGGCATGATGTGATGCCTTTAAAGGCACACTGTCCTTCCTGTAGCTACTTGCTCCCTCTATTATAGAAAACTTCCCCAATCGGTGCCTGTTGGTCCCCATGATCCTCTTGTTCTTATGTTAAATGAGAGCTGAGTTAATGAGATAGCCACCAGTCCTGTCACAATGACCTCGCTGGCTCGCTGGGCGGCCTAATCCCATCTAGCTGAAGTAGTAAAGCCTACCTTTAAGAATGACATGGGCGAATTAATATGTGTCGTACCAGTTGAAGTTGTACTTGCAAGCCAAACAACAAAGACAACGTGTTTCTCGTCCGGACTTTTTCAAAAAAGGATTTGGCAGGGCATTACTATTTACTATTTTTCAATTTGTTGCTCGTTTTTTTTCTCAAGATGGCCGCCATGCAAAATATCGCTGGCCAAGGTATGTTTATTCACAGATATTGTGCTGTTTGAGTATACTGATGCAATGTATGACAAAACAATTGAATTGTATCATTTTGGAAGCTATTTATACAAAATGTATATCACAGCCCTTAAAAAAAAATTATCGGTTGTGTGTGGCTTTTTTCTGAATAGTAAATATTTTTTTTTAAAGGAAGTCGGCGGCCCAAAAAGGAAGTGGGCGGGGACGAGAAACACTTTATTTGGCCTAATAATATGTCATGTATCATGCACCAAGCTTTAGTTGGAAAAACTTTTAAAATCAATATCAATACCTTTAATTTTCAATGAGGAAAAATTATAGCCGAGAAGGTAAACATTATGTGAAAATATATAACTTGGGACCCATTGTAATTATTTCATTAAAAAAAATACTAAAATAATAGCAGTTGACAAATATATTTCATTTATGAGAAACCCTCGCCCCAGAAGAGCACCAACATAATATATGAAATTTGCGTTCTGGCAATTTTAGTTACAAAGGAGAATAGCACGTGAATGAAATGCTTCATCACCACACATACCTGGAAAAGAAGCATCCATCAATTTAAATACATTTACTTGATAAAAGGCTTCACATAGGCCTAGTACGTCACGTTAAAACAGCGATTTCCATGTCGTACGAAGAAATTGTATGTGCCTCTCTCAAACACTTTGGCGGGGATTTGTAATGTAATAATTCTCTCAGAAAAAGTAAAATTATTTTGGGGGTGAGGTTTTCTGTAAACATGTTATTCAGCATTAAGGAACCGAATGTATTAATGAAAGTTATAAGTGATTAAAACCACCCCACTACGACTCCACATTCCCTAAAACTACGAAATCACAATTATAATTTCGTTATATCCTTGGATCACTTCAATGACATAGTCGTAACCGAGACAATCTTGGTGCTTCGAAGGTATGTGAGGGTACATTGACGTTTACATATTTTGCACTCGAACTCAACATGACTGCATTTTTAAAAACCGTCTAGCGCCATCTTTTGTTCAACTAACAGCGATGATCCTGAAAAGAAATGTGATAAGCGCTTTTTCAGTGAGTTCTCTGTGTAAAACAAAATGAAGCTGAAACTAATATCATTTTCAAGCTCTTTTGTTTTTTATGTACGTAGAGCGAACACGAAGAAAGGGTTTCCTCCATCTCAAATGTACTAAATTTCACGTTGTAACGCTCGAATATTTAGGGTCAAGATTATATAGTAAATCGTCAAAAGCTGGCGCTATATACATTGCTAATCCACAGATGTCATATCCCCAGAGTTTCTTAAAGTGGGTTACCGGCCAATTCCCTAGGTTAAAGATAATTTTGGTGTATATCATTTTCCCCCGTCTTTTCCCCCTCATAAATCAAGCTGATAACGAGATGGTAAAACTATGTTGATCAATTTATCTACAAAAACATTGATTTCGGCATGGCGTCTGTTATTTGTCAAATAGAAGATAGATGATTGATAATGTGAGCACTGCATTGTTTCTTTTTGATGACCATATACGTTTGTAAAAAAAAAAATAAACTAAAAAAGAAGAAAAGTAAGAAAAATGGTTCACAGCTTTCCATTTAAAAAAAAGAGGAACGATGAATTATTTTCTTTCTAGGGGAAATTATTCAAACCCCTGGGTTTGAGGGCCCTTGGCAGATGAACAATTTCTCTTCATAATTCTTCTTCTACTTTTCTACTTCTTTTTCCTCTTCTTGTCTTCATCATCTTCTTCTCCTCCTTCTTCTTCATCCTCTTCTTCTTCTTCTTCCTCCTGTCATGATTTGTTAAAACTTTCCTTTTCTAAAGTTTGGCATAGTCTTGCCCCCAAACTATGTCCCTTTTGCAGCCAACATAAAAGTATGTGGAACTTTGCAGGAACTATGAATATGTCACGTATGTCCTATCGGATCAAGGGTTTGAAAAGCAGACTGTTTGATAAAAGGACTGTAGTAGTCCCTGAAGTTGATTTGACAACAGTCGTTATCCCCCCCCCCCCAAAAAAAAAGACATTTTCAAGCCCGAAGTTCTTAATTAGTATTATCTCTCAAATGCTGTTGGATCTTTACCTTTTTATTTTTGTGACCTGCATTTGGGACATAGCACCTTCAAGTGAATTTAATTTACAAGGTTTATTGATTTTTAAAATTATTTTAAAGGGAATATATTTGCATTGTATGCAATCATTTTGGATAACGAATTCTGGTACACCTCTTTGATGTTGCCAATTAGCAAATATAGCAGGAATTCGTGTATGTATTAATCGACTTTGAATTCCAGGTTACAAAGTTACTGAATTCTGATCCAGTTGGTTTCTATTAAAAGGGCTCCTTAAATATTCTTAATCTACTATGATTTTATTTTGCACAATGTACAGTCCTTCGAACTTTATTTCCTGACCTTTGACTGACATTTTAACATTGCATTAAGATTGTAAGCCCTGCATGGATTTGAAATAAAAAATAAAGAAGAAAATCAATCCTATATCTTATTACATTCATATTTCCAATAGAGGTTTTTATTTCCTTGAAACGTTTATTAAAAAAAAAAAAATCGTACATACATTATGGATTCGGATACATTTCTAAAGTGAATAAAATGTTTTAATGCAAGCTTCATATTTTAACATCGGATTTGGTAAACGTGCTTTTTACACTAAAGGATTATCAACTTTGGAACTTTTGAAGAAAGAAAAAATCGACCTTTCTAATTTTGAACAAAATAAAACTAATGGCATGTGCACATTTCTAAGATAAATGAATGACAACAAAAAATGTGTGTGATCAAAGTTATTCTTATCACAGCAAAATGTTCCCTTTTGTATTCTTTATTGATCAGAGGAACGTGATTGAATTTATCTTTATCTCATATATTGTTCTTTTAAAATTGTTCATGAAAGGATGCAAAATATAATCGTTACGTGTCATCGTGATTTTATGAAAAAGAAAAACGGGGAAAGAAAATTATAGGCTATAGGGCTATTCCCATGTTGTGTTTAATATTTTTATCAGGTATGATTGTTTGTAATTAAAACTAAAAATGAACAGATGTGAAATTTCATTCAAAATCATTTGAGCGTATTCCAGAATTGTTCGCTTTCATAATTCCCCGAACGGCGTTAATTGCATTGAGCAATATACCAGAAATCGATATCTAATCCAAAAGCTGCTGATATCCTAAACCGCTTCAGTTGCAGGGAATTCCCGTAAACGCTGAGCCCAAATCGCAGAACAGTCCCGGAATTGCACAAGCTGGTTTAAACGTTATAAACACAGCGAGGGGAATACATTGATGCGTTTCATTTTGCTGCGTAATCTTCATTAATGCTAATTAGTCCTTAGCAACATACTCTAGAAGATAGTGACTAACGTAATTGCGATTGCTCTCTGTCTCTCTCTCTCTCTCTCTCCCTGCATCATCACAGGATCTACGTAAGGAGCAAAAAGGGATCACTTAGGAGGAAGACTCGTTCATTATTTTATGGGTTTAATATCTTCCTTACGGTAGACATCTATTTGATCGAATTATTTCGAAAACTAAATATTGTTATTTTGAGGAATAAGAATATAACTCGTTATATAACTTTTGTAATTATAACGGTGGATTGTTGACAATAGTTTAAATTAGATGCCATCGGAAGGCCACCGATGATTCTGTGACCCCTATTTAAAAGTGAACGCGCCCCTTAGTGTCCTCAGCATCTATTCTTGGATAGAGGATCGGAGTGCGAAATCAGCTTGTCAAGTTAGCTATTCAGCAATCTCGCATAGTAATACATACATACATGGACTATATCGGCCATATTGGCCTTACAACGTGAAATTCTCTTGGATAATTGTGGAAAACAACACCGAAATCATAAGAAAGGGATCTATTCCAGACTGTCAAGATGTTGCTTAGGATAGGAAGTTCGTGGGAAGGAGTATTACTGGTATATATCGTCTGTTTAGGGAGTATTTATTGTCAAGGTAAGTCGCAGTGAGCAGAAATCACGGACACTGACTGCTGTGTGCCCTTTATTGTGTGTGTTTTGAATTGGCGATCGATTTGTTAATGTGTGCATATGCAGCTGAGATGGGGCTTGGCATTCTCTTCATCATTTATGTCGAAAAGCTGTTTTAAATTCGCAACGTTTGTTTTTAGTAACAGAGACAGGTTACTGTTATTACTATGTAGAGTCAGTTCAGGCAGATAAATTTGCCCTGTGGTAGTACCATTTGCTTTTCCATCTCCCTAAGGAATATTTATACACACTTGCACTTGCAAACGCAATACAGAGTTGCACCTGCTCGTAAAATACAAATACAGTCAGACAGTGCATCACATAAATAACTCATCTACATACACGTACATGCATGTCATAGTTGTTCAGTGCATTTTGACATGTAATAAGTCGGGATATTTCCCTACAAATAATAATCCATTGATGACGTAAATGTATCTTCGATCGGGTATGAATGCTCAATTGAAGGTTCTGCATGTTGTTCATGTACATGTACGTTGTATGGTTGATCAATAGAGCAGTTCATCTCCTCTGCTAATGCACGCAAGGTCATGATGGAAGGTCGTATGTTGAACATTAATCACTTTTTGCTATTTATGTCTGGGACAGTCGTTTTGCATCTAGTCTGATAGTGATACATGTTCATAATACATATAAACAACTTAGGCTTACTGTTGCACTATGTGAGAAGGGGAAGGATCAAGGATTGGGGTTTCCTGAAAAGGACTCTTGTACATTTACCGGTGTGTACTACTGACAGTGTGAAGAATAGGATTTTGGGATGGCAGTCAGTGTATATGGGTGAAAATACATTGAGTTCCATGTACATGTAACAACATGGCAGCGCTTAAGGATATCATAGTAATAATTGTAAAGATAATGTTGATACAATACTAATATATATGAATTAATAAAAACATTTCTGGTTTTCAAGTTTCTTTTAATTTTAGAGTTTGAGAATTTTAGGTTTTTGGGAGGGTGAGATTTAGGTTTAATAGTGAGGGAGGGGGTTCCAACGTCATTGTGCAGCAGCAGTAAATGCTCTGTCACCCCAACTCCTCTTTGTTCTGGCCCCTTTGCACTATATAATGAAAAACATTTAAAATAATATTATTAAAGTTAGTGGTGCTCTGTCAAATGTAGAATTAGTTTACTTTGTATACCATATATCAAGGTAATGAGGCTCCTCTTGTTTGCTTTGCATAATGGGTCCATATTTTAATGTACTTGACTAAAGCCTAAGCACTTTCCAAAGCAAGACTAAAACTTAACATCTTTTTCTTCCAATATTATCGTTTTGATATTTGATTACATCGTGTACCTACAAAGTTCCTGTTTCCCATGCGAGACGGACAAAGCACATGCTGTTCCAGGATGTGAGTGGAAATGACTTAACAAGTTATTAATATCCATGGCAATAAAAGGTGCCATCTCACAGCTCTTTGACTGTCAAAGACTGTTTCTCTTTAGAGCATTGCAAAGAATAAAAAATACATTAAGAATGTATACTTCCGCAAATCCACAGAAAGTGAACAAAAAAGAATGTTGCAGGATGTCATTTGGTCTGTTAAAAGCTCTGAGACTAGTGTGACTACATACATGTACACCTGCATCAACTCAATGGGATTATAGGGTATACTATTACTATAAACTGTAAGAAAAAGTACCTTGGACTCTCCAACTCATTTTTGGCCAAACATACATGTAATGTTATCAATGTGAAAAGAAAATTCCCAATTTATGTGTTTTGCAAGGAAGGAAGGTGTTTAGTTATGTTTGTCATAGCTACATTTTGATGGATTTCTGATTTAATCATGTCGTCATGATCCGGTCTTTGTTTTAATGACCACATGACGCTCTGTATAGAGAGGAAACGGTGTATCATTCATTATCCTGCGAGTCGTGTTGCTGGTTTAGAGAGAGAGAGAGAGAGAGAGGGAGAGAGAAGCTACAATGTAGGCCTGTATGTAACTTAGGCAGTATGAGGTTTCAATGACTCTGTGTTGTGGTTGGGGGGATTGGAAGGGGCTTAGTGTTAAGTCAATGAAAATAGATTCATACTTAGGAAAAGGAAATTATCCATCGAAATTGAATATAATAATAGAAACGTGGTCTAATGAATTACGTTCCTGACTAATTTTTAGTGAAAAGCTGTACTATACTTCAGGTAATATGAAGGGATGCCTTTTTGAAAATCTTTAAAAGAGCAATTGATAATTAGTTGATTTATATTTTTACACATTTATATTTTACGGGTGAGGTTATATTGAAATTGATTTTGAAGCGAAAATCAAACTGCATAAATATCACTTCAAATGATTATCCCCTATGAATCAAAATTGTGTTCATTTTCATGAATGTGGGTCTGTTACTTAACTTAACTACAAATAGTATTACTTAAACGTATATCATTTACTGTACCACTAAATTGTGGAACTATCAGAAGTAAAATGTCTCATTCAAATTGGAATGTTTAAACCAAGTCCCTCATTTTTTCCCTTGTTTTATTTAAACACCAAAACAACGGTTCTACTTGTACAGTATTTCCACAACTTGACATGAAATGAGGAGTATTCCTGTTTTTTTCTGTGTCTGTGAAGGTCACGACAGAAAAGGTGATTCCTTCTTATCAATATTTTGATTACTGCTTGTGTGTGATCTTGAGCGCTATTCTGCGGTCTTTCATTGTGCCTGATGAGAACTAGAAGAGAATCCAAGGAGAATCCAAATATTGACTCAATCACTCTGAACACAATGCTGACCCGATGTGAACTGGTGTGTGATTTCTGTCAGGTCACCTTGTCCTGTTCTGTTGACGGTCTTCCTTTTGTTTTCAAAGAATTATCATTCTGGTGTCCTTATAGGGACGTCGATCATGTGATGAAATTGGTCTACAAATAGGGAATCCCTATAAATGCAGTATACCACCCATATCCCTTTTTCCCCTTTTTTTCTGAGCTCGTCTTGATTCTTTTGATTTTAAAGAATAATCATTCTGGTGTGGTGTCCTTATAGGGATAAAGATCATGTGATGGAATTGGTCTGAATAAATGTAGGGAATCCTGTTTAGAGAAGTACCATCTATTTTGTAGAGCATATGACATATGAAATAATATTAAATAGGGAAGTCATGTATGAGAAGTACAGTTTAAACCCGTATTTTTGATTTAGTATTGTCTAATGTCTGGGCTTGCCTTTATTCTTTTATTTTCATGGAATGGTAATTATGGTGTTGTCATACATGTAGGGACCAAGATTATAAAGACATTATGAAATCATTTGAAATGGCAAATCCATATCAGAGAATGACAGTTTAAACCCTATTTACATGTATATTTATTTTGAATAGCATGGTCTGGGCTGTGTCTTCTTTTTTTAATAAACAGTAAAGTGGTAATTATGATGTCCTTGTAGAAATAAAGTGCTAATGATTAGATGGAAAAGGGAATCCTTAATAAAGAAGAACCATAATATTTCAGCTATTTGTGTACGCTTATTATGAATAAATTATGAATCCTTATTAATACAGTATCCTTGTTAATTGCCACTTTTACGGTACTGTACCTTCCAGTGAAATTGTTGTAAATAGGGAATCCTGATTACAGTTCAAACTAATGGTAAATCTTTTTGATGTACATGTACATTGTAGCAATGTCTGGGCTTGTTTTCATAATGTCCTATGAAAGAAAACCAACTTTTCTGAAATAACTTTTTTACCAATGAAAAAAACAATCACCATTAATTGTCCTCGTAAAGGATTTTCTAAATCATAAACTTGTGCAATCATGACCGATATTATTCCAATTTGATGCACTTTGGTCCGAAATTCTGAAGAGACAACGTCATCATTACACAAGTAAAGACGGGACATTACAAAGTCACTTTGTGATCTATCTTGAAGGAAGACTACTTCTTTGTGATCTGTCTTGGAGGAAGACTACTTGGATTGAGGGACTATATTCTGCTTGGGGTATGGAATGACTCATGATGTGAATGCCTGCTACCCCATGTACATGGGGAAAAAAAATCAGGAAATTATGATCCACATACAGCCCGAAATAGAGAAGAAAAAAAAAATGGTCAGAATTGGAATAAATTGATTGATTTCTGCAGTTGTTGTGACAGGCACTCTCATGCCTTTTGTGTTCGCAGAGCCCTGCCTTACGAGTTAAATGCCCCAACTGTAGTAAAGTTGAATGAAATGGCTAAACCATTGAAAAAGATTGCTGTGATTCATACTATTGATTGGATAATAATGAATTTTGTTAGCGTCCTTATCAATGAATTTCTAAATGTTCTTGGTTTTTTGTTTGTTTGTATTTTTGTATTTATTGGGAAACATCATTCAATTGGAAGGCCTACACGTACATGTACATGAATGTTTTATTTTGCAAAACAATTAATTAGGAACAAAAATGGAAAACAAAATCATGTGAACATTAAATCAGAACAAAAAGTATATAGAAAGTCACTTTGTAGAAGAAGGCTTGTTTTTCCTATACTTGTATTTGCAACCTGTACAATATATTTATTTGAGAAACACTGAACAAAGTCTATTGCATATTATACATAAAGTTTTCAGGATGGCATGTCAACAAACCATTGTATCTGTATGAGTTTAGGCTATGTCATAATACCAAGGAGCACGACCCTTATGTTGTTTACATTTGATTGGCACTTTTTTGGCAGTCCATATAAATTTACAGAAAGTCACTTTGTTCATGAGGTAAAGACTTGTTTTTGTACTTGTTTGCACCTTTATGTATTTGCACCTGTACAGTACAAAAATTGTCTTTATGATGCAGCCTATAAATAGAACAAACAATGATCAATCACTCCGTAGGCCTACATCCATGTGTACATTATCAGGAAGGTTTTTTAAATATTTTTTAATCATTAAAAATTGATGATATGTTCATATAAATGGATTCTAGTTGATTGCGCAATGTGCACATCGGATGTGCTATGTACCGTTATTATTGCATTTCTAATTATAGTTGCTTACATTTACATCATTCCAATTAGAATGGCAAAGTGTATTCACTACTTGATTGATAACTATTTCAGAGTTCGTTTTTATCTCAGAATTCCATGCAGCACCATGCATTTTTCATTTATCAATTTACGAAAGTGGAACATCAAAATGATTGAATGGGCAAAATGGACATTACTTTTTATTACCAGCTATAAATTTGTAATGGAATATGGCACCTTTTGGTCAATGAATAAACCCACAACCATTATCCAGCCATTTTGTTTCGCTTATTGCTTGTGGGCCTGATGAGATGCGTCACAGAAGGTCTGTCTCCATCAGACCAAAGTTGCAAAATAACCTGCTATTTTCAGACTACCAGTATTTGAAAACAAGACCAAGATTTCTAGGGATATTTTCTCTACCAAAATATCCCGCTAATTGCAACTGCCGGTCGATGAAGATGCAAATTTGCTGACTGGTTTGAGATCCGTCAAGTTAAAATAGCAGGTTATTTTGCAACTTCGGTCTGATGAGGTCAGGCCGTTTACATTTTGCTTCAACTGAATTGGTTGTTTGACAAATTGAAAGTAGATTGGACTGCAGCTACATCTCAGTGCCGTCTGACTGATTAATATTCATAGAGCAATGATAATTCATAATGACTTTCTGGAGCGGATGAATGATAGCAGTGGCTGATTCTACATTGCGATATTTATTCTCTAGAGGTGCAATTATGTGTTTGTTGCCAGAGATACAACACAGTACAGTATGTTTAAAAAGAGGATAATCAATGATACCGTTTACATGTAGTTTATGAGTTGCTAACTGGAACAATAATCAGGTTTTGCAAATGAAATTGCATACCTGTATATGTATGGATTACATGTACATGTACATGTATGTACAGTGTATTCTAGATCTGAGATAGGGGTGAAGCAGCTAGTACATGTACATGTACATGTACATGTAAGTCCATGGGTGAAGTAAATACCTGGTTTTTGACGAAAACTTTTTGAGACTTTGCTTACAAGTTAAAGCCTGAGACATCAGCTTGTATTTTCACAGGCAACCTAGTGGTATTATTTACAACCCTCAAAACATGCCGAACACACTTCCACCTCTTTAACCACCAAAAACAAGAAATTAATTAGTCATTCCACGGAACGAATGGGCACCATATGGCTGAGAGGGTTCCCGATTTGATTAGTCCCATGGTGAAACCGGCTTCCAACCGACTGACTCGAGCATCGCCTCAAGGTCAGATGCACGGCGTGAACCAACAAAAAACAGATTTTTATTTTGTCCTCGCCCTTGCGATGGAGTTCTGGTTGGTCACATCGCAACATGTGGGAGTCATATGGGTAAACGAGGGGAGTGGAGAAACAATTAAGAGGCGTGGAACGGTCAGTTTTTCTTAAGAGGAAATAGCAACTTTCGACCTTCAACTTGAGACTTTATCGGATCGTGGAAATAGAGATGTTACATGTACATTGCCAAGCCTTCTGCATGCTGTTAATCAATTACACTTGATTTTGTGATGAATGCGCTCTATATTCGTGGTTGCTTACCGTAATCCTTATAAATCGAATGTGGCGTGGTTGATCAGCAATTTATGTTTCTATGGGATTTTGATTGAGAACTTTTGATTCATCAACAGTTTCTAAAATGTTGAATCATGAAGAAATGAATGTGTGATATCAGGTCTTGACACAAACACTACAGGAGTGTATGTGGTGCCACACGGTCCCCCCCCCCCAAATTGTTTAACTCTAGACACCCCACAGTTAGTCATCTTAAAGGTACTATGTCCCTTTTGCAGCCAACCTCAAATGCTGTAGAACTTTGCAGGAATTATGAATATGTCATGTATGTCCTATCTGTGAAATTTAAATGTTAGCA
>BEXV01000402.1:83123-95907 GCA_003118195.1 Hemicentrotus pulcherrimus
AACAAAAAATTACGTTTAGAGCAGTTTTTTAATGCGAAATTCGTGCTGGTCGGAAGCACTGTGTTTCAGCAGGAGTGGGCAGAAGTCCTTCGTGCTGGTCGGGCCCGGCCGGCCGGCCGGCCGGTGTGGCTATAACGATGCTTGCTATTATATTACCGAACCCCGAACCGAACCCCGAACCGAACCAAGTTCGGGTGAAAAATTGCCGAACTCTGCCGAACCGAACCGAACACGAACATAGCGTCTGACTTACAGCACTAATATAAAGGTTGTTTGGCTTCTTGAATTATTTTCCCTTGCGTGTTTGGCAAAATGACAAAGGATCTTTTATTTTTAGTTTATTTGCTGACTTTCTTGCACTTGCAGCATGTGTTTTCATTAAAAAGACCCTATGTTTGGGATTATCGACACTAAACATCTGTTTAATTCAGTCAGCGTTTTATATCTGTTAAGTATTTTAAGACTTACAGGTAGTGCTATGAGTCCTGAATATATCTGAAAAATCCATATCTCACACAATTTGTGTCACTTTGGGAGAGGAGGTTGTTTGGTTGATTAATTTTGTGTCTTAAGATTAGGTTTAATTAGTGAGAAAGTGATCTCATACTGCCATGTTTTTTAATCATTACATAATAATCACTTTAAGTGCAATGCCTGTAAGACAGATCCCCTTTATTGTGTACATGATATACTGGTTATTAAGCCAAATCTCTTTTAAATGTGACACAAAAATAGATTTTCTTGGGGTACTTTAAATAAGATCTAGCTGCTTTAACAGTAGCATCGTGCCATAGTAACTGCTAATTAACACTTTCCTCTGATAAGCTCTCTGATGATGTACTGTATGCAATCACTTCCTAAGGAGCCTCATTGGGTATGCCCTCATCAGCTCAAGATTACCAAATAACCCACTGTTTTAACTATCCAGATCGCCAATTATCCAGCGAATTTCCGTCTTCATCAGCCCGCTGTTGTAATTAGCGAGATATTTGGTTGAGATGATATCCAGAGAAATCTTGATCTTATTTCCAAAATAACTGCCATTTGGAATATAGCAGGCTAATTTGTCCCCTTCCGAGCTAGTTTGTGATGAGTGTATCGGACTGGTGAAGACGCAATTTCGAGCTTCGGGATAATATCCTGAGTCTGAAAATAGCGGGTTATTTGGCAAACTCGAGCTGATGAAGACGGGCCTTTTGTCTTCCTCGTTTATCTCACCCATCATTGTGTATTAATCTCATCTTTTACATCCCTTTGTCGTCACGGCAATCATTACTGCTTCACAGGAAGCGGGGTAAACAACTTTTAATTTTGATGCAGTGAGCAAATGATTAACGGTCTTGCGATGCCGTGCTGTGCAGCCGTTCGAAAGGGAAATCAACACAGATGTATATGAACATGCAGGACTGGTGATAAGGCACTTTGTAAATGCCAACTTACTTTTAATAGGGTGGGACTGCTCAAAGTATTTGCATTTGTCAACACTGCTTGGCAAGTTGACAATATTCCTATTGCATTAATTTTGGAGATTAAAATTGGATTTAGAGGCTGGAAGCCTGGAACATGTCAACACCACAACATTTGGACCTTCAATTAATCATTTACATGTACTAACTATTGGCCTATTTTCTATTTTGAAAATCTGGACATTTTACTGGCATTTGATTGAAACTTTTATGCAACACCGCCCGCTTTTCATAAGCTATAAGTACCTTCATGTAGTCCCATCAACCCACTTATTTCACTAATATCATGTCAGAAATAAAATAATAAAATGGCTGAAACATAATACCCTTTTGACTCTTAGAAAAGTCTCCTTCAATAAATTGAGAAACTAAAATGTCCCCTTAAAAATATTAATTTATTTATTTATTAAAAATGGTTTATTTCATTAAAAAACATTCAAGGCCAGAGAGCCGAATTGCAGTTTCTTTTACAAAGTAAACATCAATGGCAAAGTGAAATTACACGTAGGACATTATGCATGGTGAAATAAAACTCCAATTCTTTTGTATATTATATATAATTATTGAATATACTGGATTACTGGGGGCTCTTTTAGCAATTTGAATAAGAACTGTTGTGCTATACAGTACAAAGAAAACATTTTTCTTCTTCAGTATTTTGAATTCTGCTGGCAGCTTGCTACCTATAATGAAACCCCATTTCCCAAAGCTACTTTTGGGCCATTATGTATCTCTTGGGCGTAACCAACCATTCTCCATGACTTTTCCTTCCATGACAGTTGGTCAGTTGGGCGGGGGACACATGACCTGTCATTTCATAGTGGGTGGGGTCATTCTAAGCGCCAGGGAAGTATTAGATGCTGAGGTCAGTCCATCATTTAATTCTAGAGATTACCGCGGCTAATGAAGATGAATTTGACTTTTGTTGTGAGCTGATTGTTCATCACTTAAATATGATTACATGTATAGCATATACTTCAACCTACATATACAATGTAGTTCTTTTCAGGATTGTATCAACTCTAATAATAATCAAATATGGACCTACATTTTAATACCAATGACGTAATAATACCCCTTATTCTTTTGCCCAGGGTTCTTGTAGGGTTGTGAGGGGTGTGGGTGATTCCAAAAGTGAAATTAGGCTAAGGTTTAGACTTAAGAAAATGTCATCTCTTAATTTTGTAGACATGAATTTTGATGCATCATGTTACACAACTGTATACAGTAAGTGTGAGTGTAGTGCATTGTAAGGCCAAGGTACATTTCGTGGTATCATATTTAGAGGGGAATTTTTTATTAAATTCTAATGATAATTTTTGACACACAATGAACATACAGGTTCAAATTAACTAGAGATGGCATTGATACCCCTTTGAAAGAAATTAACAAATATTCTATGAACCTTGAAATATTGATGAATCCTCTCCCAATTTGGAAGGGGATTTACATGTAACAATGCCATCATCAATTGCTGAGTATGCCATCATATTGAGGGCTCTCTACTTGAATGAAAAGATGGGGCACCAATTGGAATATTCATGTCCCTTTCAGCAGCTATATGGATGTACTTGAGTGATGCTTTCATTATTGTTGTCATAGTTACGAGTTAGGGCGCATTTTGAATGAATAGTAATCAGTTCATTCATTTTGAAGGGCCACATTACAGGTATGTAAAGCTGAGCATGATCTGTTTGATGAAATATTCCTATGGGCAGTGCCATCGATGTGCAATGACTCTGATAGGAATATGAAGCTTTCGATCCACATATGTATTGTTCGAAATAAGATGAGCTTTTTAATTATATAATGTACATGCACATACTTGTACCTGTGCATTGTTTAACATTATTCCTTGAGGAAATTTTTGCTGATTTCTATCAACTATTGACTCTTATGGATATTTCAGTCCCGATTTAAATGTTATCCCCAACTTTAACCCTATAAAGTGACAGTCCTTCTTTGTCTCTGATTTTGATTGGCACATTAAAGGTGACAGTTTCAAGAGAACGTCAAATTCAGAGCAGTTTTGTTTTAAATACTTCTCAATGCACACTTGATATGATTGGACGTCATTTTGAAATCCTGTGGAGATCAGTGAGACTCAGAGAAAAATAAAAACCTGCTCTGTAAACCCTTAGACAAACTTCTTTAAATGAATAAGAAGAAAAAAATCAGGTACTGGTAATGATGCATAAAATCCCAAACAGAATACCTGCACACCATGAATTTTAACTAGAAAGTGCATGTACATGTAGCTCTGGCAATGAGAGGCTTTATTTTTTTGTTACCGTGGTAAGACGATTTATTCCTTTAAGATGGTATGCATTGAGACCTGAAGGGATGGGGAATCAAAAGTGAGTCACCGCATCGTCTGCTAGAAAAGCCACTGGAGTAAAAATGCTTTGTTTTTAATTTAAACATAAAATTGATTAAAAGCATTCTGTCAATGGGTTGCAATGCTGCACAAAATCTTTTCGCGCGATAGTTAGACTCCAGAGAATTTAATGGTTTACCGGCTTTACCCCTTTAAGATGGTATGCATTGAGACCTGTAAGGATGGGAAAGTCAGACAAAAGTGATTCCCCACATCGTCGGTGGCATCTTGGGTATTCCATCTTGATGACTAAACCTCTCCTTCTCCTCCATCTCTTACTCACCGAGTTCCTCATCATCATCGTCGTTTGAGGGAGAGGTTCTCCGCTCGTTGTCCATCTGTATCTTACACTTGAGTGTGCTTAACACGCAAGCTAGGTATATCTCAATATGGTTACACACGTTTCGCTTTCCACATACATACTATAATACTAAAATGCTTAGGGATGGGGCCCAATGCGATTTTGCTTGAGAAAAAAAACAACAGAAATATTCTGCATTGATCTCCCACTGGCTTCCTCTTTTATTGGTTACCTTTAGATAATTGAAAAGTTGTGTACAAATGTATATGGAATTTTTGATAATTGAATTATGTGGTCTTAGAGGTGTTGAGAGAGTGTCAGACATGCTGTAGGTCTATGATGGTGATTTGCAATTTGAAATGATGTGATGGGCGATTTGCGAGGAGGACATCACCAATACTATCCATCACTGCTGTTCGATTACTCACCTGTTTTTTTCAAAACTATGCATTAAGGACATTGGCAGAAACAGAAACCAGTTTTATCGACTTGGTTCCGGTTTGCGAGTACATGTACATACTAGTGATTAGCACCTCTTTGTTCACAATGTGATCAAAGAGAACATAAAAGTTTGCTCAGGAGGTGCGATGGCTCAGTGGTAGAGCAGTTGTCTCATAACGGGGAGGTCCAGGGTTCAAAACCAATTCAATGCGGTAATGCCCTTCGGCAGTGCATCAATCGTCATTACCAATACCTTTGGAGAGGACATAAAGCTGTTGGTCCTCTGGTTCTTTACTAACAAACCTATACTTTCTTAGCAGTCCGGTAAAACAAACAAACCAACAGTAGATGCTAAAAAAACAGTCCTTTTCAGGACTCCCCAATCCTCCCCCCTCTCTCTCACATGGTGCAACCGTAAACCTACTGTATAAACCAACATTAGTAGTTTTGAGATGGAGACGTGATAAGAAGTGGGACTGAGAGTGGAAGACTAATGCTTTAGGGGCAAGTTAATGAGTGTTGGACAGTGATTTGGCCTNGTTTTATCGACTTGGTTCCGGTTTGCGAGTACATGTACATACTAGTGATTTGCACCTCTTTGTTCACAATGTGATCAAAGAGAACATAAAAGTTTGCTCAGGAGGTGCGATGGCTCAGTGGTAGAGCAGTTGTCTCATAACGGGGAGGTCCAGGGTTCAAAACCAATTCAATGCGGTAATGCCCTTCGGCAGTGCATCAATCGTCATTACCAATACCTTTGGAGAGGACATAAAGCTGTTGGTCCTCTGGTTCTTTACTAACAAACCTATACTTTCTTAGCAGTCCGGTAAAACAAACAAACCAACAGTAGATGCTAAAAAAACAGTCCTTTTCAGGACTCCCCAATCCTCCCCCCTCTCTCTCACATGGTGCAACCGTAAACCTACTGTATAAACCAACATTAGTAGTTTTGAGATGGAGACGTGATAAGAAGTGGGACTGAGAGTGGAAGACTAATGCTTTAGGGGCAAGTTAATGAGTGTTGGACAGTGATTTGGCCTCCTGAACTTGACGATGCTAAGTAAATGATGAGTTTGACAGTGATGGCCAAAACATGGATGGTAATTATCATAAGTAAGGTGAGAGAAATCCCAGGATTTTCTGTGTAACATGACATTTTTGGCAATTAATGACCCTCCTTTGTCAATCTCTTCACAGTAGGTAATGAGAGTGACAATGATGATGATGATATCATGGGTCGTGTTAATGCTAGTTAAAAGAGATGGGGATTCAAGGAGATTGTGGCCCCACAAAACTGGCCCCACAAAACTGTCCCGTTAACCGATGTTTCTTCTTCTTTTACCGTATTAAACAGAGCTACATTCTAAGTTTGTTGAGCAGGTTTATATGATCAAGGGATTACTTATTCTGATGTGAAAGTGCTTAGCAGTCAGTATTGCTGCTCGAGTTGATTGGCAATTGTCTCAACTGGAAACGCTGGCAGCGATGGAGATGTGAGGAACTGTACATAAGATGTGGTTTACACTCCAATGCTGGAGTTTGCTATCTAAAGTAAACTTGTAAAAGAGTCAGCACAGCTCATGGTTGGTGTCAACAACCCACTTGCTGGCTTACATACACATGTACATGTATTGTAAACTTCATGCACTTCAAAAGAGCACTGGGGATTCACTCCATTGTATTATATTCACACTTAAGAATCCTGCCCAGTATCGTTGTAATGATAATGAGGGTTTACAGATACCACCCAACTACTAATTGCACTCAGCTACATGCTAATACACCTTTAGAACACTTGCCATTCTCAAGTTTAGTCACAATAAGACAGCAGATAATAGCTTCCCTAATCTCATCTAATCTCATCTCATCCTCTAATTGTGTCCTCAATCATAAGGGTTTTATTGTGTCATCCATTGTAATTCACTTACAATAGAAAGTGGTCAATTACACTCTACACTTAAGTGGTCTACTCAGTGAAAAGATTTTAAGTGGTGCACTTTTTGTTGTGCTACTGTTTAAAAATGCTGGTACAGGCAACAAAAGAGAAATTATCTGGGCCATTAACCAACCAAAGAAAGAAGTGAAACTTATTAGGTAGTTAACTTTTTGATGGTCGGCCGTACAAGTATCAGATTTACCAGTACAGTATCTGTGCACTGTAAGAAGTGGGCGGAGAAAGCTGTTTTAGTTATTCCAAGAAAAGCTGTTATTTATGACAATATTTTGACACAATTATTCATGGCCAAAGTTGTTCAAGGAGCTGCAGTTGAAATTAACAAACTGTACAATAAATATTTTTTCTGCAGGGTACCTATTATGAAAAAAATTTCATCAAGGAATCCAATATACATGTATAAGCAGCATCCAGTTCTTAATGCAGTATTTCAGTTCAAGAAAATGGCTTTTTAGGATATTAGAATAGCAATTTATGGGACAGCTCTTGAAGTAATTTTCGTGTTCCTCGTACCTTCATGGGGATTTTAACGTAATGATATTGATATGAAATATGGGCCAATCTGACTCCCTGAAACAATTTCAAAATTCTCATTACAGTTTGGGAGCTCAGACATTAAATATTTGGATGAGATGAGGATAGTCATGATGGGCTAATTTGGCCAGCGATCTTTGTTTTGTGAGGGCGCAAATCTTCATTCTTGAGCCACATGCTTGGAAATAGGGCCATCATCGGCTCATCGTCTGCCAGACGTTTAAAAGGAATTTCTGCCATGGATTTCCCTGCAAATGATGATCGTAATTCAATTTACTGTCTGTGAAGAGAGGAAGAGAGAGAGAGGGGATTTGGTTAGAGCTGAGATGGAAAGAGGGAGAAAGAGAGAGAGAGAGTGAAAGAGAGGGAGTTGGAAGGGAGAGAGAAAGAGAGGGACAGGGGGAGGGAGAGAGAGAAGAGATGGTTGAGGCTGTGAAGGGAAGATAGAGAGAAAGGGAGAGAGAAAGAAAGAGAGAGAAGAGAAGAGGGGGGGGGGGGTTAGCCCTACTTGCTAATCAGAATTCTATAGTACACAGTTCAGTAATGAGTTCTCGGCACCTCATTTGATCTTGCAGAGGGTTTTTTTAATAATGGTTTGCTGGCCTCGTGGTCGAGCAACCTTAGTTAAACTGAGAAATAATTAATCTTACATTTTCAGGAGTGCTTTGCCATGTACATGATAGAAATACATGCCAAATGCCTTTGAATTTGATTATGCTCTCTGTTTGGGGAAAAGACAGGAAATAAACAAAACTCTGTTAAATCTGCATTTGGAGACCTTCACCATATTTTTGATCCACATGTTATTGGCTTTACTTGCGCCTGCAACCTGAAGATTTGAGATCTTAATTATTTTATCCTGTGCACAACCCACAAAGGTTCAATTGAACACCTTGCCAAGTTTTTTGGTTTTAGGGGCAAGATAACACCCGGTTCTTCTTAACCCACTACTGTCCATAAACAGGCCCTTGCATGAGGATAGGTGACCCGACATTTCATCTGTTTGAAGCTAGAAAGGCAGTGACTCATAGACATTTATTTTTTAATCCTCTGGAGAAGTATCCGCTAGACGACAGCACCCCTTCATTTACTATGTCATAGAATCTCCTTGTACATGTATTTATTCAACTTTTGGAGTATGGAAGGTAAGGGTTAATTGGCTTGTCTTAATTGTCAAAGGGATTTGAACCCTGATCCTTGTGGTTCAAAGTCCTGAGACTTATCAACTAGACCACAACACCTCTACATTTATTTATGTCATAGAACCTCCATGTACATGTACATGTATGTAGACATTGTTGGGAGTATGGAACGCAAGGGTTAACTCTTGGCACATATAGCTTCAGTGTTTCTGCTGAACCTGGTGGGACGCCTGCATAATTAAACTTTGGAGGGGTTATAGCGTGACAGATTCAAGGTGTTCTGTCCTGTGGTGAGCAAACAAGAATATAACCCGCTCATGTCCAATTATTCAAAAGGAAGTCAGCGGCCACCAAGTGGGTCAATAAAAGCTCCACAGTACACACCAGGGTCAGGTATTAATACAGTTTTTAAAAATTCCCCTCCCCGTTCCTTTTTTTAAGGGGGTTACATGATGTTACAGTTGCCAACTTTTTCATTGGCATTATATCAAAGTAAAACTTGGTTTTTGTGACCACCTGTATAGAAAGACCACTTGTCTCTAAGAATCGTATTTTCTTGTTTCTTTTCAAGCGATGCATCTAATTGAAGCATGAATCTTGTATATAAAAAAAACCTGCCCATAATAAAGACCAATTATTTGTATGGCAAGTACATACATGTATACAGGTAAAGTTGAACGTCATTTCAGAGTCACTGAATTTTCGTTTTTTTAATACAATGAATCCTGTTTTTAAAGACCGCTCAAGGGAACCAAGAAAAGTGGTCTTTATAAGCAGGTGGTCTTTCTCTACAGGTGGTCACTAAAGCAGGTTTAACTGTTTTATTCTTTTCTTCTTCTTCTGCATTTTAGCCAGCTTAAGTTGACCTTATGAATAGGATGACTGAAATGTCAGATTTGGACTACCAAATTAACATGTTAGCACCAGTAAATAGCATGTTGTGTACCATGGCAAGAAACTTGCCCACAGTTAAAATTTAGAAAAAGCCTTCTGTAGAAAGTCGCATACGGAGGAGTTTGAGTAGTTTGTCTTCTTAATGGCATTATCAATTGACTTTAAATTGGACATTAGGATTGAAGCCCCACTGGCATTGTGTTGATGATACCTGCATTATCTTTGATAATTATGGGTCAGTGGTGGACCTCGTTAGCTATGATATCGAGTATCGTCATGGCAATAATTCAATTAGCGAGATGGCCTACGTGCAGCTGGCCGTGCTGTGAATATATTGATCAAAGGGTTTGAAGTTGCTGTTGTGTGTTCTGTGCCGAAGGGTATTGATCCTCTGCAGTTCAAAATAATTGGATTGTTGTGAAGAAGTCATTTTGCTGTACTATTTTGTTACATTCATTTACGTCAAAGACCACATTCAATAGATCAGGATACTTGAATATCTGATGACTGTATCGAGAAAAAACAACAAAACAAACTATGTTTTTTATATTAATTTAAAGCCTATCTGCACTAGTTTGGCCAGGTGGGATTAGACTTCCCTGCATGGTCACTGACAGGTGGTTATCTCATCAAATCAGCTCTCAATTAACATAAGAAAAAGGGGACCATGGGGGACCAGCGGGTACTGCTTAGGCATAGTTTGCTACACAGAGGGCGCAAGTAGCTACAAGTAGTGCAGTAGGGCTTTAAGTTTACAACCCCTTAATACAATTTGATAATACTTGATTGAATGTTGGACATGTACCTCACACTTGCCCCTTTACAACGTAGTCTGTAGCTATATGTCAGCTTTTAACAAGGACAGGAGCCAAGCGCTTCTTGACTTTATCATGCTTGAGATTTGTGTATCTTGGCAGGTTGTTGAAACTGTTTTCTAGGTGTGGCTTGTATACCTTGTCTGCATGTGGTGAGGCATTTTGGCATACATGCATGAAATATAATCGGTGGATAATTCATGGTGGTTATGTGTTTTTTTCTTCCTGATATGAAAACTGTGCTGTAATGTTGCTCAAGTATTGGAAGATAGCTGACATAGACAGGAAGAAAATTACACATAAATTGTACCTGCCATAGATATGGATGCTAAAAAAACCCTCACAAATCAGTTATGAATCACTGATAAACCTTTCCAAAATACAATGAATAATATAGAAAATAACAAAACAAACACATCAAAAATTACTTTAGAATTATTATGAACTAATGAATCAGTGCAGGAATATAAAAATGGATTCGTAGGTTCATAATTATGTTACCATTATTATGTTGAATTATGTTGTATATATGTTATTTTTATATTGTATGTTTTTATGTATATACACAGCCCTACAGAAGAACAGTCCGAGGGCTGAGGTAGGCCTCCGTGTTTAAATAAATAAATGAAATGAAATGAAATGAAATAAGGCAGACGAAATGAAAACAAATAGTTGTCACCATATCTGGTAGCTTTTGGGGTCTAAAACTCATTGCCCTTTTCCCAATTTTATAATATCTCCTTTTCATAACATCAATTACAGTATATGTCAAATTATGGACCTGAGATTTATATTCATTAGATGATATTAGCTAACATTGTAAATTATCCATGGTAGATGTACAATGTAGATACCCTTTGTGGTACTCAAGATTGCTTTGTTATTCACATTACAAACAATTTTTTTTGTTCGAATTGAGAATTGGTCTTTTGTAGAATTGTAGATACAATTTGATGGTATTTGTAACATGTCCTTGTTGAATATTCAGAAAATTATTTATCTGTAGTAGATGTAGACATTCCATTGTAAATTATGCAACTATTCACGTTATTATCAACAATTATTTTCAGATCTTAAAACTGACAGCCTTATTCATCTCTGGTAGAACTAAGATACTTTACTTTGTTCATAAGATGAAAAGAAGTGTATCTATGGTAGATGTAGATATACTGATACAGCACTAGAAAAATATCCTCCTGTTTACATTGTAATAATTATAAGTAAAGGATGAACATTGGTATTAAGGTGAAGCCTTTTTCCGCACATTCTGTATGTTTTTATCATCCACCCTCTCATACAAATCTGCACACATCACATGACTGATGCATGGAAGCCGGAGACAGAACTATACAAAGCTCTGTAGTATAGGTACACCAATGTACGTGTACAGAGAGCTGTGTAGGTGAAATTGATGAGGTCATACTTGGATAATGTATGTGGGGGAGGCATGCAAGGTTGTGGATATCCATCAGTGGTTAGAAGGGGAAAGAGTGGAGGAATACTGCTGGTGGCTCCCACAGGTTGGATATGTGAGCATGAAATGTGAGGAAGAATGGGAGAGATAGGGAGAGAGAAGGGGATCAAGAAAGATAGAAAGGGAGACAGGGAAAGAAGAGAAAAGGTATTTTTTAAACAGAGAGACAGAGAGAGGGGGAGAAAGTGAGAGGAAGAGAGAAAGCAAGATGGATTTATATGATGGATGGAAGAAGAGAAATACACAAAATAAGAAAGAAAGATAATAATAGATACGTTATTGATGGAGATTTAGACAAAAAGAGAGCAAGATGGATATAGGAAGTGTTTTGAAGAGACATCTA
The DNA here is from genome assembly GCA_003118195.1 of Hemicentrotus pulcherrimus. NCBI lineage: Eukaryota > Metazoa > Echinodermata > Echinoidea > Camarodonta > Strongylocentrotidae > Hemicentrotus > Hemicentrotus pulcherrimus. The sequence goes on from BEXV01000402.1 coordinate 94,865, forward strand.
AAGACAGTAGCAAGAGGCAGAGAAAGAGAGGGGAGAGAGAGAGAGAGAGAGAAAGACAGAGAGACAGAGTGACAGACAAAGATGAAGCGATAATATTACCTACAGAGGAAGAAATTGAATTGATGAAGAGTAGAGACAGGAGAAAGTAATATTATTGGATGGATAGAGGACCAAACGAGAGAGAGAAAGAGTGGCCTCCATGGAGATAATATGAGATGACTCATCTCAAACAAAGATGGAAGCCAGTTCACTAGTCTCTGCTGAGAGCCCGAGAGTGTAGATTTATACTGCCGAGGAGCAAAGTCATTCACATTCCTCCAATCTATAGTTGAGAAATAAGTTATAAACGTTTTGGTATACCCTTTATTTGCCTACTGTAATCATGGAAAATATCATTGCAGTTGCAGATATCATTGCAGTTGCAGATATACTTGAAATAATGTCACGTTTCTGTCTTTTGTTTGTTTTTAAACTGTGATCTGACCGTATATCATTAAATGGCAACAGATAATGCTTTAAAGAAAAGGAAGAAGGATAAAGACAATATTTCACTTAATGAATTGACTTGAAAATTGTTAAATGTGTTGATACTGTCGATATCACTGCAAAATCCCCAGACATCTAGTAGGTATTTTACAAATAGGATTAATTACTGTTGTCGGAATCGATTACATGAGACTGAGAGCCACATATAAAGCGCAATGCCTCACTTACATGTACATGTATTTATACACAAGATAATGAAGTTCAGAAGATTAGTATACCATCGCATAGGTGTGTATATAACCATAAACCGAGATGAGCGCACTAATGAATACCTGTGTATGCGTATGTGAGCCGCACTAAATTCTCATTATGCATGCAAATGTCGATGCGGAGCCCTTGCGCCAGTGTGCGAAATGGCATAATGCTTTTGTGTATCAGAGCAATCACAATGCTGATACTGAATGGATGGTGAGCGAGAGAGAGAGTAAATGAGATGAGGACGTGCAGAGATCGTATTATGATTGTGGGATGATGGTAGTGGTGCTGGAGGGTGGGGG
>BEXV01000402.1:99531-112023 GCA_003118195.1 Hemicentrotus pulcherrimus
CCCCCCCCCCCCCAAAAAAAAGGGGCTTCAAAATTAAAAGAATTATGAGAGATAGAGTATCATATCAAAATTGTTTAGATCAACAATTAAACAGGAAGAAAATATTCCCTTAAGCGCTTCTTTCTCGCAGTTTATCGTGTCAAAGCTTGTTCTTAAGTAGCGGATATTATTGTCTAGATACTTGCTGACGTTATGTCGTTTTTAACTGTAAACACTTAAATCCTTTAAGTGCATCGTCTGTCCTTGCTCCGTCCGTCAGCATTTCTTTCAGAACAATTGATAAATCTGCTGTTCAAATGGATTGTTATCCTTTCTCTTCTAGCGTGACGTGGGACGAAGAGTTATAATAGCGCAAACCTGTTAATTTCAAGGAAAAGCAAAGCATGACATAAAACTGTTTAAACAACCCCCAAGAAATTAAAATAATACTTCAAAGATCTGTGACTAAAATATTATGAATTGGCGCTTAGGTCATGTTTTCCAGGGCGTCTAATTCTTGTATTTTGAGAAGGCCCATCAATATTATCCCCTTTATACATTTGTCACTCTGGCATGCATGGATGAGATAAACAAAGGGATTTCAAATAGCAATGACAATTTCAGATTTCATTTCAACAATGATTTTAGCACATGAACATTTGTAGGTGCAGCTAACAAAGACTCATAACAAGTTATAGTGAGATAATAATCAACAGAAAAACAAAACTGTAAAACTATAAACAAAATTTTAGTGGTCAACATTCATTAAAATATGATGCTGCATAATGTTAAACTTACCGTAGGTTGAATTTCATGGAGCCAATTTTTTGTTGTTTTTCAGTAGAAAATAGCAAGTGATTTTCAACAGTTATTGATCACAACTTCTCTTTTTAATATGTGTCTTTCTTTGCATTCATTTTTCACAGAGCGCAAGTTCATATCGTCATGCGCGACCCAAATAATAACAAGCCACGCTTCTTACAAAATTCGTAAGAAGCTACGGTAGAAGAAGGCACGGTGCCTCATAAATTTCTCCAAATTCAAGCGGTCGACGACGACTGCTCGCCTGGATTTTCCACGATCTGCAGCTACGACATTATGACCCCAGGGATGCCCTTTAAAATTGACATCAAAGGTATGAAGACCCTCTTTTCATTTCCGGCAGTCTTGAATTCGATTTCAATTAACAGGATATCTTTTCAAAATGAACAAGTCTTTGTTTATTATTTTGGTAAAAAAGTGTGAAATCAAATTTCACGTCTGTTCTGCATTATTTTTATTTGCAAAACTGTCGAGTTGAAATTCACTACCTTTATAAATGTCATGAAAGCTCACTTTACATTTTTTCAGCGAAATAAAAGCAACAACAACAAAAAACTCCCACTCGGGTACATACCAAGTAATGAACAAAGATTTGTTCATTTTGAAAAAATATATGTTAAAATTGTTGTTATTAATGTATGTTTTGGATGGTTGTCTGTTAAAATTGGAAACAATTTTTCAGTTTCCATTTATTTGTTTTGTTTGTGATTGTCCTGTTGATTGATTGCTGTAATTGAATGTGACACTTGAGTTGGGGTTTGATAGAAATATGAGTCGATCCTGATTTGTTATCTCTTTTCCTCTTTCTTTCTGAAATTTAGTATCGACATAAGAATTGAAATTGTACGCATTCAAATGTTTCTGTCAGATAGGACTTGCAGCCACAGATACTGTATCACTAATTGCTAACTTGCAATTATACCCCATTCTTTCTTAAAAGTCAAGTAATATAGCTATCAGTAAATTATCGTGAAAGTTTCATGATATTTAAGCACCTCTATTCTACTTGAAATAACTAGAAAAAATATCAAAAGGTATTAACTGTAGGATAAAAATCAAATGCAATCAATTCAATCACAAATATGAAGAAAAAGCCTAGATGGACCAAACACTTGCAGTTTTTTTACCTCTTTGACTATTCCAACATTGAACGTGAATGTGTGTTTGAGTCTACAGTACATTCAGTTTATTTGTAGGGGCACTTTGAAATCAAAATGTACATTTCAACCATTGTGCAAGTATTTATTGAGTAAAGTACTTTGCTTCAACGGGAGAATGGGTCAGGTTTCACCCACAAAAAAATATAAAGATTAAATCTTTCCCCCACATATAATAACAATAAACGTCTTTTGCCCAGCTTTTCTCAAAGCAAAGATTCGCAAGAAAGATCTGAAGCTTAGAAAAACACTCCCCTTTCTTTTGAATTCATGAGAAAGATCTAGAGAGAAAATGTTTCAGTGCAAGGATGAATCACAGAACTTGGTTAGTTTTTCTGATCAATAAAAAGGACAGTATAGAAATTCTATTTGTATTTCGCTCAAACGATAAAAACGACTAGGATTGTCAAAGGAAGCCTGCAACAATCTAAAGTGTGTATAACAGTACAGGAACATGCAGCTTTGTAGGGGGGCATATAGGGGGTAAAGCAAATGTTGATTGTCGGGCCTGGGGGGTGTTTCACAAAGATCCTAAGTTGAACTTAACTCTACATTGGAATTGAATATTATGGAGAGCCATCTGTAGCTTTGAAATCAAATGTATTCAGAAGCAAAAAATCAAGTATTTTAGACTTTTTATAAATTCCATATCAAGAACATGAAATCTCCATGATGATGGAAAATATTAATGATTTGAATCAACATTTTATGCTTTTTAAAATCACTTTTTCAAAATATTTTAATAGATGCTAACGGCTTTCCATAATTGCTAAGTCCAACTTAGAGATAAGTTCAACTAAGGATCTTTGTGAAACCCCCCACTAGAATTATTTAATCCAAATCAAAGACTTTCTGCGTTTGAAGCATCCATGGTTGTAAGATGTACCGTATTTGATATCTACATTTAGTCTCGGAGTGACCGAGATTGAAAGCAAGTTGCTCTGGTTCTATGGGGACAAAAGAGAGTTAAAACCAGTCACCTGTTTTCCAATATTTCCAAAAGGATAAAGACAAGTGTATTTCTGGCAGATTTGGTAGATACTAAATTCGGCCAAGGTTTTTTTTCGGCGAAAAAAAGACCAGTTTAGCTGTGGTTTTCCTATTAGGATTATCCCCAATTACATCCTAAATGCTTGACAGAATTCTGTACATGGTTATCTCTAGCCTACAGCATCCCACTTGCAGAGCTCCTCAAACCATGTTGTAACGAACACCGGGGCAAATCTAATATCGCTCATGTTGCCTCTCATGGGGGCTTCCATTACAGTGCTGACTTAGCATGAATGTCAAGATTTAGAACTCAAAATTGAAGAGAGAGATGGAGTTAGCCCTCATTTAGACTACCAGAATTAGCGTATAGCTCAACGACAAGTAATTACTTTTGCCTAGTCTAAATGTTGTTGAAAGAAACATTGTATGGCAAAACGTTTATTTGAGCATTATTTCAAACAAAGAATTTTTTTTTTAAATCACAGTCCTGTTCTGGTCTGTACATCATATCGTCCCATAATCGTAGAACTGTGCGGGGCTTACCATGAGCACTCACTGATGACTAGTCAGCTGTAATATCAATAGACCTCTTTGAAGTTAATTTCTTTAAACAAAGTATCTGTATCTTGTATTGTTTTCTGGTCTGAATGCTCCTTTTGATTTCTGATGTTTCTCTATACGACGTTTCTTTCTACGGGTTACGTATACATTCCCCATAGTCTGAACGCAGGGTTTGAGTTTCAGTTGAACATGCAAGGGAAAGGAAGAGGGAGAGATATGGTGGCAGAGGAAATTTGGAGCACGAGTAGCGGGTTAGATGTGATTGGATAGTCTGTAGTCTGTACATGTAGATACTGTAGCATGTTGTTGACCTCTTTATTCCACCTTGCCCATCCAGAGGGAAAATTATCAACAGCTCCACGTATTTCCCCCCCCCCCCCCNTTGCATGTAGGGTGTCTGCAATAGGAAGTGATGTAAAGTTGAAATACACCAGTTTACGGTTAGCTAGGTTGCCATTTTAATTGGCTTTGAAAACAAAGCCAATGACCTAGAGGTCATGTATTTATGCATAAATTAAGATTGCGCCCATGCAAATTATGATGACATCACTGCCTAAGAGCTGTGTTGTGCGCGCACATCATGGGCATGATCTTATTTTACGCATAAATTCCACTGACCTCACGTCATTGGCTTTGTTTCAAAGCCAATTACATGTCTGCGCATGGGCACTGATGTAACCGTAAACTTGTGTATTGAGAGGGAATTAAAGGCACACTGCCATACTTGTAGCTACTTGCTCCCTCTGTATAGAAAACTTCCCCAATCGGTGCCTGTTGGTCCCCCATGATCCTCTTTTTCTTATGTTAAATGAGAACTGAGTTAATGAGATAGCCACCTGTCACAGTGACCTCGATGGCTCCCTGTGTGGTCTAATCCCTTCTGACCCAGTAGTGGTGACGGTCTTTAAGACAGGCGCTATAGGCCATGATATATCATTTGTTTATTTGTTTGTCGATGTAGATGTACAATGTACTTTGCTATTCATTGTATCATATTGCCTGCATGTATAGATGAAACCTACAATCTTTTTTCTATTTTTGAAATTGTAAATTCAAATTATGTGTTATCCCAGACGTAAAAACCTTGAACCACATTTGGTGAGGGTAATTTTAGATCTATCTCATCATATCTGGACAAAATGCAATTATAGATCTAACAAAGACTGACACATAAATAATTCTTTTAGCAAATAGGATATTGGTGATGATTGGTGATGATTTCCCCCTAACTGATACTGATGGCTCGGAAAGTGGACCAGCATCTCATTTCCACCAAATATTCATGTGCAATCCCTTATCCTATGTCTTGCTCTGCATGTATACCATCCAACCAGGATGTGTATGAAGGCCATTCACACACAAGAAAAGAAGTTTAATTGAGCATTAACACTCAAGGAAAGCAGTTTAATTCAGTAATTAATCAAATCTGATCTTTTTTGTGTGTACCTGCTTAAACACAGGGCACTCTTCAACCTGCTGTTGTTTTAAAAAACAAATCATGCAGCAAGTAATCTTCACCAAAACAGAACATGAGTACAATCTGAATCGTGATTAGGCTTTCATAAATTAGTGATATTCTAGTTCTGTTCACACACACACTCTAGTGAGATTCGAAAATTGTTTCAAAATCCCCTACATTTATGTGTGAACAGGCCCCTGGTAACGTCAGGTCCCTTTGACGTAAATTCAACCTGATAGGGTGGTAGTTAAAACTAAGACCTTCCCCTACGACTGCTGTCCTGCTCCGGTCCGATAAATCTTCCCCCATGAATCCGATCTAGACTTGCATAGATTATAGCACTCACGTACTGATTAAGACCCCCGCATTTACACGGGCTCGTCTCTCATCTTGAATGAATGAAACGTCAAATAACCATGGTTACGTCAACTCCAGGCATCGGTCTTGATGGATGCTGTCGTATCTATTCAGGGATTGCGACCCAGAGGACTCCTGAAATATTCATGCCATGTCGATATGAATTTTCAAATAATTTTCCCTACGTTTCCTCATTTCTGTGATATTGCAAGATTAAGACGTAGGCGTAAATACGGAAAAGAGAATGTACATGTACATGTACATGTACTCAGTAAAAACTTGGTGTCCTGTTGGTCTGATATATTTAAATTTCTCAATCTCAATCCATAGCTGCCAACCATTCCTATGTTGGAGGAATGATTCCTACTTTTAGGATCTCAAACAAATGTTATGAACCATAGATTCCTTTCTTTTTATGAAAAGTATACAAAATGAATGCATTCCTAATTTTCCTATGAGGGGTTTCTAATTTTTGCTTTGGAAGGTTGGCATGAATGTCAATCTTATCTTTGAAGTAAATACCTGGAGCATATTGGATCAACCGGTCTGAAAGTTTGGTCATGGCCTCTAAAAATGCAAATCACACAGAAGTGTTCCGCAACAATACCACGCAGGAGTAAGAACCACATGGGGTCAATCAGTCGAGCAGAAAGCTAAATTTCTTTAGAGGAAAGCCCCTGAGGCTTTGCTAATTAGGCCCAATTCCACCGTTTTAATAAAAGGAAATGAGCAAACCTCGTTACTTCCAGACCGGAGAGTTGCGATTGAGTCCAACCTGAGAAGAGCCTAGCTCCTCGACTTGAAACTTGGGGTTTTCGTTGATGGGTCATGCAGGGCTGGCCATGTCATTTCTTTGAAACATTTCAAATCACTAAACTTGTTAATTTGATGACAGCACTCTACTTGATCCCTTCCTGCCCCGAATTAATTCAATTGTCACTGTAAAGCATGACTTCCACTAAACCGATGCAGTCGTTATTGGCATAAGGAAGCAAGTATACTTCAGTAACTTTTTGAAGTTGAATGCAAGTGCAATCAAAGTTCAGCATCTTGTCTATATGCTTTCAACATAGATCAGGAAACACAATGGCAATTATTTTTGAAAAATTAACCAAAGGGCAAATTCAGTACCCTCTATTATATGCCCCATCGAAATCATGTTCAGATTACATAATATGTCTTTGTTAAGTTTGTATATTTCAATAAGTGACTCACGAGGCTATTGGAATTGCCTTGGTTGATTTTTCTTAATTAGTCGCTAGACTAGCTACCGAATTCAACAAGACATCTTTTTGTGTTTGTGTCCAGTTTTCCGCAGCCTAATTGCTTGTAAGTATAATTGACCCCAAACCAACGGAAATGAATGCAATCGTTGTAATGATGTGTGTCATATGGTGTTGAGGAGTGAAGTGTTTTTTACTTTTCTTTGAAGAATTCATGGTGTCTGTAAACGTGCATTTCCCAACATTTGCTCTGGTGACATTTAGGCTTTATCTCATCAAAATTATATATTGTAGGGTTAGCTATGGGTAGTGTGGGGGTTAAAGGTTACATGTAGGTGTAGGGTTAGGTTCATGCATCATGCTTGGTTCAAGATTGAAGGTACACAAAGTTAATTAGAGTAGGAAGTTAATATGTCACAAATGATATGTTGTAGAAATAACATTTACCCAAAACTTCCTACGAGGCATTGAGCTTAAATATATCAATATAATCAATATATAAAGTTTTAATGAGTTCTGTTGTTGATCTTTCTTTGACCTTTCGACTTCAAACCATGATTCAAAGGCCAAAAATAACAGTCATTTTTTTCCCCCCAATTTGTCCACATTATCACATAGGATATTTTAGTTATGTTGCTTATGAACACAAGAAACGTTTGTTTGAACGCATTCACGAAACATTTTTAACGACCCAGATATCCCTGGGCGTTCTCTGGCTCACCTGGTGGTTGGGAGACCTAGTTCTGTTATTATTTCATTATGCAGAACAACATGTCAAGGATGTAGATTTGACATGGAACACTTATTTGATTAGGGAGTACGTAGACAGGGTGTAGAGGAACTTTAGTAAGACATATGTGGAAGGCCTTGATTGGGCTTTCCTGTAAGGCCTATCTTCACGAAAAGCAACCAGTTGTCATATTTGTTTCAATTGAAACTTTAATTTAATTTTTGATTATTAACTTGTTATTATTTCATTATCGAGCACATCATGTCAAAGATATTTAGACAGGTTGAAGAGAACTACATGCACTGTGGATCTTTAGCACATGTACCGGTATACCATATGTGGAAGATTCTGAATGGCACTTACGTTTATGAAAATAATCCAGGTGTCATTATTTTTTTAGGGGGATTTTCCTTGTCAAGAAACTGTTTTGGATGGAGTTGCTGTATCCAACAATCCTTCAGCAAATTCCTGGCTAAGATACATATGCAACACAGCTTTGTGAGATTTGATTTCATATGTGAACACACCCTTGTAGAAACAACTCTACATGGTGCCCATAACCCTTCAACCTGCCCAAAACAAAATGAGTCTTTGATCTTCACAGTGGCACTAAAAAAAAGTAAAAAGAAATTGTGATCTTAAGACTGCCTGTAGCATCTGCCTATTACTTATTAATATTGATATTATTGGATGTAGTCTATCACAAACAACCTTTTGGGATAGAAAATTACATCATACGTATACATGTACAACACTGTACACTGTAGGTATACACTACACACCATGTAAATATCCTATTTAAATATCAAGACAAATTAACAAGACACATGGAAAAGATTATCCAAGGATTTATTTGTTTTTTTTCTTCACATTTTTCCATCTTTCCTGAGGACAGCTATCAATATCTAATAAATCTCTGTGGTGTCCAATGCAAAGAGTTCCAATCGAGTCTGTTCTTATACAGTTATACCAACAACAACTTTCCAAAATGTCAATGGAATAGAAGGGGATCAAGAAAACTGAAAAAGTTGCACCCCTGGAATCAAGTGTGTCCCACTGCCATAGTTACAGACCCTCAAGCGGTACTCAAGACAGGGTGAAACTTTGGTGTAGATATTCAGTCTGGCGCAGCGGGACTCTCACTCGAGGAGAGCTCAGGGCACTCAATAATTTGGTTTTTAAAAAAATATTTACTAGGAATAACAAAAAGTATTGATATAACTGTTTTTTCCCTAGGAAACAAAGCAAATGCAACATCATTTGTAGAGGTGTCATAGTCGAGTGTTTTAATATAGCACTTGACTTGGAATTTAAAGGTAGTGGGTTCAATCCCCGACATAGCACTAATGTCCTTTGGCAAGGCATTCAACTTTGGCCACTACATACCCAGGAGAGAAATAGGGACCTGGTAGGACGACGAAAGGCTTTGTAGTAGTAATTGCCATATAAGCCCTCACGATGACTATATGGTAGGAATGGGGAGTGGAGATGGTGCACATTCTGCGTGATTTAATCAGATAACCTGGCTAATATCTGGAAAGTGCTTAGAGCTGGTATTTCATATCAAGCGCTATATAAATCTAGATTGTTATTCTTATTTTCGTATCAATATTTATGTGTAAATTTAAATAACATGATTAACAGAACACAGGAAGTCCTGTCAGTTGGATAACTGTCGATAAGTCTTTTCCGCAAGCTACGTATCAGTAAATGATGATATGCAATACAGTGCATGTAGATCTTTTAAACAGCCTCTAAAATATGCATCTCTTGTTCTTAGTATTATCAGTGTCATCTCTCTCACTCTGTCTCTGCAAGTAAACAACAGCTACGATAACAAAAAGACAAGACTGGAAGAACAAACTGGTAAATAAATAAATCAGGATGCGTGCATCTTGCAGATCTTCGATCGAGCTCTGCTGAAATAAACAAGATATATCTGGCATTGGATATATACTATACGAGGGAGATGAAACAAATTCATATTTCTTGTTTTCATCGAGCATGAAATAATGTCATTCAGCGCTGTGACAGCTGGCAGTATGTCATATGTCATAAATGGTATATCATCGTAAATCCCAAGCCTTATGTATGTTCATACTGCTGGAGGTATGGCCAAGTAATAAACTTGATATCAGTGGACTGCAGAGGTGAACCCTTTCATTTTTTAATTTTTGTGTGGCTATGATGGTTTTAATTGAATCTGATTTGTTTTCTACTGTAGGGGGAGTGTCAGGATGAGAGTTGCAAATTGACAATTCATGTTAGTGCCAATTTTCATTCAGAAATGGAAACAAATATGTACATTCTTTATACAGTATACATGTGTGTGCATATCAGTACAGCTATCATGTAAAAGACACAGGACATTGAAAAAATCATTAGATGTAAATGGTGAGCCCCTGAAAGATGTTTGTGTGTGATAGAAGCTTACGAGCAGTTCTTGCTTTTCACAAAGTTTGCTACTTCTCTGCATTCGTCTTGCCCCAAAATTGATGGTCATACCAATAGAACAATGACATTTTACAATCTGTATTCAGTACTATACACAATTCTCAAAGGTATGTAGCTTCACAGTAGTTTCCAAGGACCTCCAGTTTTTTTTTTTGTTGGTCTGCACATTATCATATACCTGTAAATGCAAAATAAATCCAATAACTTCAATAGCAACTAGCATCATCTCAAGAATCATTTCTACCAACTCAGAGGCTTCATTTTTTGTCTTCTCTCTTAAAAAACATCAGATATCTGTTGCGAAGTATTGCTGTTATACTGTACATGTAGTATGAGTTGCACTTCCAATACGAGAGGTCAGAGATACGAGTATTGATTGAATTCATATTTTATGAGGATAGTTGTTGGTCTAGCGCAATTGAATTACATCGAAAATGTCAAGCTAAATTACATTTGCTAGCCTGTAAGTAATACTTGGTTTTCTGTTTTGTACAAGAGACTGCTCCCCCCCCCCTCTCTCTCTCTCCTTCCGATATTCTAGGAAAAATAGTGCATCCCTAGCCAAAAAGATATTGTATCTTGAATAACAAGTGGTTTCAGGCAGCTCACGTAGTCAGTCCACTGAAGATATTTCAATACATACTTTTGATTTGATTTAATTTGATTTAATATATTTATTTGTCTTCATAGTCTTTTTTCCAAAGTTACAAACTAATTACAACGTAATTATGATAATAAACAAATCATATAGATAATACACCATCAACGGAAGAGGCTTACATTGTAATACTAACATAAAATAAACATGAAGAAGGATTGCCACATGAGCTAAAGCTTGAAGACATGGCAATTCTTTATATTCTTGATAAATCATTTATTGGTTTTTTTGCACCATGTCTTAATATACATGTATACCGGTAATAAAATTATTGATGAAATAAAATAAACAAGTTATTTGCATTCATCTGTAACTTGATTAATGAATGAAAATGATTTACATAACTATAGCAGCTATTGGAGGGTATCATAAGCATCATATACCGGTTAACATTTTGCAGTTTAATGAACTTTCCAAAATTGTCTTTTTCAACATTGTATTGTAATTTTTTGACATACACGTAGGGCTGTATTAATGAGTCTGATAAGAACACAAAAATGCTGCATGTAGCTACACATGCAGCTAACCTTATCATGAACCATTGTCTGTGGGAACAATAACACTTTGTGAAAGCAAGCAAGAACAACTTCTTGTTTCTGTATATTTACAGATGGTAGAAAAAAAAATTGGCTCCTAAGCATAACACATTTGCAGAGATTTTCCTCGCTACCATTCCCAGTCTGTTTAACACTTAGAGATAGAAAAGGTGGTCTATTTTCACGCGTGTCTACCATAGCATAATGGGAGCACTTCTTTTAAACCTTTGATCAGGAAATGTGGTGCAAAGTCACACACAGATGACTAAATCATCCGTTTCTTGTATTTTATCTGATTGACGCTTTGCGTTTGCAATTGACGCGGAAAACACCTGCCCCAGCCGACGGTTTCAGGAGGCGGGGGATAGATGTGTGGGAGGAAAGAGAGCGGGAACATTTTTGATTTTTGAGATAAAACATCAAACATTTTTTTTTTTTCATCTTCTGCTTGAGGGAATATTGTGCATTAGGAGTGAGAAAGTGAAAAAAGTGACATTTGTTTTCTTTCCAACTTTTTGTGGCTAAGAGTTGGAAAGAGTTTTGGATGTGAATGTACATGTACATGTACATGTAGATTTCCATGAGTATCCTAGGGGATGGGGGTGACAGGGATTTCTTAGTTGCACAGATTCGCATTCATTCATTGCTGTCTCTTTTTTTTTTACAACAGTAATACATCAATTATTTTCCAGTCAGTATAATATTGAATAGGAAGTCCCTTCATTTATTGACCATTTAAAACAACAAAATATACAAAACATCAATACAATTATAGTAGAATGATATCAAATAACAACAACATACAAAAAGTAATAATGGTCAGGGTCCCTGAGAAGCCAGTTCTAATGTAACCAGTTCAAAACATCAACATCTGAATGGCCATACATGTCATGAATCATGATTTAATTACATATCATTACATGCTACACATCTTTATTTTTCTTATCTGGAATTTGTTTGTGTCTCAATTTAGCTGGTGGATTTCTCAAACGTAGCCCATTGTTTCTAGGGCATTGACCATTTAAATAGTGAGCAAAAACTGTAATGTCATTGCCTACATGTACATATCAAGTAACCTCAATTTGTTGGACCTAGAATATAATCTTACAGTTATAGTGCCAAGAAGATAGGAGACAAAGAAATCATTGCTCTTTTTCTATCATGTCTTATTTTGAGATCCAGAAGGATGTTATAAGTCACATGATTCTACATGAGTTAAGGCCCCTCTGGCTCTCAACAAACCATGTGTATGTTATCAGGGTTTTCTTTCTTATTGATGCCAGAACACGTGCACAGACTTTTTAGGTTGGGAGGATGTATCAAATTTTGATGAGCTATAAATATGATTTCTTCTTGGCATTGAGGAGTAAATGAGCTACAGTAGTTTGAATCCACCCATATTACATGTAACATTAGGATATAAACTTCTATCACATCTATATGTAGTTATGACCCTGCATCTGGCGCTGCTCAGTGACTGCCAGGCTCACGATCAATTGGGCAAAAAGAATTTCTGTTTCGGTTTAATAAAATTTGGAGTGGACTATTAGGCTAATATTATTATTA
>BEXV01000402.1:112201-135210 GCA_003118195.1 Hemicentrotus pulcherrimus
AGGGGGAGGGTGTCATCACTGAAATTCTTTTATAATTTGTTTAAATACATGTAGGCCTATATCATGCTATTTGGAGAAAATAATAGATCCTTGTCACAGAACTCTGGTGTGGTGTGAGTTGCTTTTTGAAAAAAGTTATAAATGATTTTTATTTATAATTAACATTTTAAGGGGCTCGAATAACAGCTGTGTTAAGGTCACAAGCTTTGTAAGAAGTTAACTTGTATGGCCTTCCACTGTTGTGAACAAATACATATGTTAAATCTTATGAAAGTTTATGTTTATGAAAAAGTTGGAAATGAGCAGTAAACGTACAGGCAGCAAAAGGATGTGTACACTAGTAGCAGGAGGACGATATATTCTCTCGTGAGGCCTCCATTAATTTGACCTTTTTAATTCAAGTTTATCTCTCTGATTTCATTGCACATTAATGAGGTCAAAAAGTTGCCCACAAAATAGATCCCTCCTGAGGCCAGTGCCATATTGGGCTATCACAACATTTAAATGCTAATAGGAAGAGGGGAATAGTTGGTAATAGTAGGTATGGTGGAGGGGGGGGGGTAGATGAGCATCATTTTATGTATTTATATACACACTGTAGGTCAAGAGGAAGTAGGAGGGGGAAATTTCTGCTATGAAAACAAACCCCAAAACTTGATCATTATCCCCTATCGTTTACTCTTGCCATCAAACTATCTGCCTTCATGAAGCCTCTGCTTGAAATTAATTGGATCAAAATATCTTTTTAATGATTTCCTGACTTGAAAAACCTTGTATTCAAGGAGAGACTTTTTCTACACAAACGGGTGAAAATGTGAATGTATGAAAAGCTAACACCTAACTTATGCTTTATCTCTGACTACCCTCGCTCCTGTACGGCCTCAAAAAGGATGTAGGTCTGAAGGAAATCATAAAATGCATGTTTATCCTAGAAAAGCAGCCAGATATAGGTTGCCATGGTTACGATGTCAGGGAAATATGAGAGCAGGTGATGAATTTTATGACAGCAGGAGCTTGCTAAAGTTGTCAGTGGCAACCAAGAAGGGTCACTGGGGTCACGCGAAGAGAAAACAAACAAAGGCTGCATCTCGGAAGCAGCAGGAATTATGGGAAAATTGTAAGCCATTGTTTAGTCTTAGTATCAGATTTATTATATCTCAATTTATTTTCCAGACATAGAAGCTATGAGTCACCGTGTTTTCATAATCGAATCACTTTTGATCCAGAAGTTTAGACATACATCAGACTGTGAGACTGGCAGTATGTTTTAGATGAATATTGTCATACTGTAATTGCAAATATTTTTAGTTCAATATTTTAGGATTGTAAGTTATTGATATTTAAAAATATCAGAAAAAATATTCTATTTGTACATTGAAATATCAGAAATTATGTTTTTAAGATGCCATGTCAACTAAAAAAGGTTTGATTGTAAATGAAACAGATTTGATATTGAGAAATAAGAATTTATTTGATTTGGTTTTAGGATTCAATTCAGTGTACATCACATTGAGGCTGATGAGCTCTTTTGCAAATGAAGGGAAAGACAATCATTTCCTAATTTGCCAGAACTTTGAAGAGATAAAGGGTCTACAGGTACATTGTGTATTGAAAACAAAATGATACAATACAGCAAATGCAATACCTGGTGATCACACAGTAAAACAACCAATACACCAGTTTACAGTTGTATCAGTGCGCATGCGCAGACTGGGTGCCATTTAAAATGGCGCACACAACTGTAAACTGGTGTATTACACTGTAGGATCTTTCAGGGCATTTTAGGGAGTAAAAATCAGACAAACTTGAATTCATCATCAGGTGAATCGTGTTGCGCATCGTTTCTTTATCAATAGACAAATTGCTATCTCCTTGAAAGACTTTTGTCTCGGCCCAAATTCGGGTTGAGACCTCGTGAGAAGGGAAATAAAGAAACTAGGGAGGAAATGAGACGGTCGTCAAAACCGAGGACTGAAACTCTGTGAACTTGAGATGTTTGTCATATGATGTCATTCCCGACTGTGTAAGGAAGTTCACAAGAGATTTATACCTGAGCTTAAAGCCTTAAAGAGAAGGTTGAGTTCTGGGAAGTGGTGAAAGATAATTTGTGAGCGTCATTATTGTTTTATGCGTGTGGAAGTGTGGAAGAACATCAGATAAAAAATGTTCCCTGAAAAGCATGGCTCTTCAAATGCTTTCATATTCTAAATATGGCATATAACAACATAGAAATCGGGACAGATTTTTAAGCGACATTTTCGTGTAGCCCTGTATACATCTCTCTGTATATACACTGCTTGTAACTTTACCAAGACTGGGCCAAATTTCCTATCATTTTGATGATTCCAGAACCTTTCAGTACACACCAATACTAATATCCTAGATAATCAACCTTTTCTGATCGATTCCACACCATTTCTTTCACATCGTTTCTTTCACAATGCAATAGCATGACCAGAACTCAACTTTTCCTTTAAAAGTGTATTTATGTCTCATTTAGTTTCAGAAAGCATGGTCAGCAGATAACTACATTGATCTATTGAGAATTGCATTGTATTATTGTATGAGGTGGATAATTTCAATGATTCATTAAAAAAATTGAAGGATTATATTTAAATGAGACCAGAAAGAAATAGCCCTACACGTATGGGTTGATGATTCTTTTGACAAACTTTGAGTATTAACTTATTTGTTCTGCTATGATTTTCTCCAATTTTTTTCTTCTCATGTTAATTTGGAATTGATGCAATTGCATCCTGTGGTTAGAGATTAAATCAATCAAAATATGAATGTATACAATTGCAAGCATTTTGATCAATGAAAATTCCCCAAATTAATTATTATTTAGTTCGATAATTCTCCAAGTTTCCATATTTCTGTATAGGCCTGAATTAAATCATGAACAAAAATTAGTGACAAATTATTCACCTAATTGTTGATAGATTTGATTATAAAAAACAATATGAGGTGACAAAATGCATTTAAAAAATAAATTCACATAAAATGACATTAATCAACTACACATTATAAGTGGAAATTGTTTGGAATTAAAATGCAAGGGCTTTCCAGGAAAATTGTATGGGCAATTTCCTTTTTATTAGAAAATTGGCATCATAGGTAATGGGTAATACCTTGACATGAAGAGTGAGCCCATTGGTTTATCTCTAGGATACAATGGATGACAGCTTATGCCAAAGTGTCAAAGTACACTGAATGTTGATTTATAAGCTGTGGTGTGTCGTTGAGGGGGGGGGGAGTTACAAATAATTTCCATCAATGAATTAAATAAGTCGATTTTGGCATGTAAGTGCCCTCGTGAATGAAATTCTGTTTTTGCAGGGCGGGGCTCATGGGTAAAAATGACAGAGATGCAGCACCTCGGTTATTAAGCGAACTATTCCAAGCCAACAATAAAACTTGTCATTGATAGTTCTTAATTATTTTTTTTGAGTGGCAGACTGTGACCATCAATTACAAATGCATCATGAATTGTTTTCTTTGTGAAATTCAAAAGGAATACATTAATGCCTTTAGGGAAAAGGACATGAGAAATTGTTTGAATGTATAGGTTTACCAATACACCTATGTATTAATCTTTAATAATATCAAGAATATAACTCTAATACAATTTTGAAAGAGCTATTTGTACAGGGTCTTTAACTTAATACTGTAGCAGCTAATATATTTATGGCTTATATTACCCGACAATATTTGAATTGTATCTTTGAATTTCTTTCCATTGATTAGAAGCGGCAGGTGGCGTTTGTGTGTACAGCACAATGAAAATTGTTTGTTGTAAATTGTGATTAATCAAACCATTGCTGCGTGCAAACACCTATATGAGATAATAAAAGGCGATAAAAAGCTAACAGGTCTTTGTGTATACATTTATAGCAATTATAAATACTTACACAAGTAGGCAATGCATGTAATTATCACTTGTTTGTTTAATAACAGGTGTCTAAGGCTTGCTGTCATTGATTTATGCATCGTGTTATTCTTGCCACATATTGCTTCTTTCACGCCACACACATGGCTTTATTCTTGCCACATGTTGTGGTAATATTGTGTAGCAATCGATGGAAAAATGTGCCATAAATAATTGTGAATATTGATGAGGTATTATGATGTAGGCACAGTACCAGTTTTCTGATCTGAATAGAATTTGAACTTCTTGGCAAAGGGCTTGTGACTTCTTGTTAATATATTAATTGAAATTTTCATGAAATATAAAGGAAAAATCCAACTTAGTACTTAGACTGGGAAGATTTACGAGTCACATGACCAACCTAATCTAGTTGTTAAATCATCCCTTTTCTTCTAGATATGCAAAAATGATGTCATACTTAAAGGTGATTTTAATTCCTTTTATAACATTTAGAGTGATTACCGGTAACTAAAATTTGTAATTAAAATATTACAAAATAAATAAAGTGTCACACTTTCAGTTAGTGTGCATGATATCAATCTAAATTTACACTCTTTCATGTAGACAATGCAAATTGTGTGAATTGTATTTTTATAGTGGTGATGTTGTTCTTCTGTAATGGGATGTCATGTAAAGTTTAAACAAATCAAGGCCTCAAATGCATTTTAACAAACCTTTTGAAGTAAAGAATAGCTTTTAACAGGTGGCTTTGTCTGCATGTTGAGAAGCATTTGATGGTTACTTGTCCACTACCAAAATACCACACATTCAGCTTTAGATTTTTTAACTACAAAAAGAGTGTCTTTTTTTTTTATAGCAGGTGAACTTATCTCCCCCTTCTCGCTGCCTGCATCTCCCTATCTCTCTTCCTCTCTCTCTCTCTCTCTCTCACCCATCAATTTTACCCACATCTTGCCATTCTGTCTCTCTATCTCTCCCCCTCTCATCCTCCCTCACACTCTCTTTGTTTGCTCTCACTTTTCCTCCCTGTAATGCTCTCATTTTGCACCTTCATCTCTCTTTCTCTCTCTCTTTTACTATCTGTCTTTTCTTTCCATTTCCCTCTTCTCTCTCTCTCTCTCTCTCTCTCTCTCTTTCATCCGCTCCTAAAACCAGAGCTCAGTGCATTAAACCCCTTATCCCACTCGCTGCACCGAGCAGTGCGTCAGAGTGGCATAGCTCAGCTCTCCGCGCTAAACTATCATGGCCAACCTCAAGAGGGAGAAAATGGCGCACTTCACTAGAAATTATTCAACGAGAGCAAGATAGGCAACTGCTGGATGCATTGCGGAGCCCTCTTACAGGGATGGGTCTCCATGGCGACGAGTGGTCAGCTGCGGTGTCATCACCTGCTGTCGGAGGAGAGTCTTCACTGAAATGATATCTTACCGAATCTCTAGTACTTGTTTATTGATGCACAGATTACATGTACATTTTGTTCATGGTTCATCTTTAATGTTCAGGGTGTTGTTTTGTTAAATAGATTAGCATTTACAAGAAAGAAAAACTGCGATGTTCAGATAACAGATTTGGAATAAGTTATTCGAGATCTTTTGATTAGAAGCAAGTTCTGGAAAAACATACGTGAAGATCAATCAGATACTGCTGGAACTGGCTGTCAGATAGAAATCAAATATTTTGGATTTTGTTCAGGGTTTGTGCAGGGATAGTACACAGCTTCAGAACTTCAGTTTCATTTAAATTGAAATTGTAACAATAATATCAAGCGTGTTCGATAAAAATATGTGTGATATTTTCAAAATGAGAAGCTTTTATTGTGATCTACAATTCACTGATTCCTGGTTAACGAGATAATGATATCATCTTGAACATTTGGGGAACTTGGGGAATGCCATAGAAGGTTTAAAACGAGAAACTGTGTAAGGGCTATTTTAAAAGTGAGCCTGTACTTGGCTATCATGTTTTGTGGTGTCATGTGTAAATACATATTGTTAGATAACATTTTTAGGGGTGTCACTGCCATTTTACTCTACCTTTTTTTACATTCTCAGGGTCATATCATCCCCATAAGTCCTTGCTACAACTTTCTCACAGCTAGACAAAGTATTATCCGGTAAGAGTATGCAGATGATTAACAATAAAAAGGAATATTTTAGGGGCTCCTCACTCATTCTACCAGGGCAATTCTTTAGATTTTTCAGGATCATATCCTCGATCGATCAGCCCCCTTTTATTCCTTTTCTCTATACCAGACAAAAGTGTTCTTCACTATTGAAGGGTACATGCATGCCGATAAAAGTCTGCAAGGGAAATCATTACAAGCTATTCCGGGAGGGTCGCTGTACATATATTGATCGGTGTCACAATATGGAGGACTCGCATTTAGGGCATGAAAGAGCTGGCAGAGAGGAAAACAAGAATGGAAACGATGGCCGGAGAAGAAGATGAAAAGATTCCGTCTTGAGAGAAAGGACGGCATTGCAATTCAGCCTCTGCATGTCTCTGTGCTCTTGTATTTGACTTTGTGGAGAGGACTGGAGATGAGAGTCATTCTTTTTGCTTTATTTAAAGTTGCACCAGATGGACTTATTTCTCATTTTTATAGGTATTCTTGGGTAATGTACATTTTAGGTTTTTAGAAAAGGGTGATTAAGTGGCCTACACCTTACACATCTGTCTATCTGTGCGCCCCTTCTCTCTATCTCTCTCTCTCTCTCTCTCTCTCTCTCTATCTATCTCTCTCTTGCTCTCCATCCCTCCCTCCCTCCATCTCTCCCTCCATCTCCTTCCATCTCCTTCCATCTCCATCTCCTTCCATCTCTCTCCCTCCATCCCCGTCTCCATCCATTTCCATCTCTTTCCGTCTGCTTTACACAACGGATTATCAAACCAATGTGGATATATATTCTTTTCAAATCCAAAGCCAGCCAGCTAGCCAGCCTACAAACCCAGCCCATATTTTGAAAAGCAGTCAAACGTTCTAAATGTTACGTTTGCCAGCTAGCTTTTTACTCCGCCTGTTTTTCCACCGATGTAAAATCCCTTGCCACGGGGAAAGTACATTTCATCCTTTGTAGGCCTGCCCTCTTGCACTTTTTTCGATGTGTATCGAATGACCGTCTTCAAAATCCTCAAAAATGCATGCCATGGTATGTGCATTTGACTTGGGTCGGGTGCATGAAGAAGAGGTTCGCATCGGGTAAGAATTCACCGAATGCGTTGCAGAGGTGATCTTAAATCATGTTTTATGTGAACACAACTGTGATATATAACCCTTCACAGGGAAGAATCTGGGTTCCAATGGGGGCACCAAAAATATAGATCATTAATATGTTATTATCACCCTTGATACATACTACATTTGCACAAGGAGTACCAGGTACATAAAGATTATCGAGATATGTAAGTTATTTTGCTTAAAATTCAGGACTTCAACAAAACTTTTCCTTTCTTTATGATTCGAAGGAGCATTCCTAGTGTAGTTTTCTTAAACTTCATTATGATTTTAGAGAGATTGTGTTGTAGCATGTTTTGTATCAATCTGGGAAGAAATTAAACTGGTTAGATGAAGCCTAGCTTTGAGCAATAAGTACTTTGAAGCTGGCCAATCAATACTGACACCTAGACAATACAGTTAGCAGCTAAATAATCCCTACCCTTACCAAGCTTTGTTATTTTGTATGTGTGTTAAAAATTGATTTGCCCTAATTTGTGTTTTTCTTGCGAATGAAAATGAAACTTACATCCAAAAGAATTAAACAAAGGCCCTACATCAACCAGTCCATCTAGAGTTCTGGAAAACATTAAACGTACGATGGGTATCAATGATTCAGGTGTTAACTATACATCCAAATCTAATTTGAACAGAAACTTGTTTAGCATGGTTATAGAAGTATTTGTAAGTGCGAATGGGACCTGTAGCCCTTGTTAGCAGAACGGAATGGCCCTCCGAGGTTTCTAAAAGGGATTTTCTGGCATGAAAATACAGATTTGGGAAACGTAAGACGCGACGAAAGATGGGAGAGGTAGATGGTCAGTTCGGGGGATCGCCTTGCCTCGTAGAAAGATGAAAAGGGATACCTGAAAAGGATACCTCAAACAAGGAAGGGGTGCTTAAGCGACTCAAGAATAATTCTTAGAAAAATAATGTGAGAATTTGTCGCATGAGATGATAAGTGACGTGCGTCAGAAGAAACAAACAAAGTCATGTATAAATGATGGAAAAGATTATTTTCTTCTTTGTTTAAACTTTTGAACTTCGTAAACCTAACCCTTCATTCGTATGAAGAGTAGAATATAATACTTTTAGCATCATTTAATATTGTAATAGAATCATATTTTCCACTTAGAACTTTCCCGCATGATATACCATGAGGTTTGAACAAGAAATCAAAGATCTTGAAGTATATGTAGTTTGATAATGATTATAAACCAATACTTTTTTTTTCTTCATTCAGGTGTCCTTATATTTCTCCTCCAATGCAAATTTTACATTTGCAGGTTTGGATATTTGGGAAAGTGGATCATTTTTTTATTGAAATAAAAATAAAAAGCTCTTATGTTAAATTGTCAATGTGCAGACTACAGTACTTCAAGTAGTTGAAGTCTTCCATTGACTCAAACGGCAGTATAGACATTTGTTTCATATTACCAATATCTATTTCATACATTTGTGGATATTGGAAAGTGGAAATGTCTTTTTTTCTTTGCCTCCTGGATCTTCTCCTCTTATTTCTACTTCTGCCGTCACACCAATATGATGCTGATAAGGAAATGAAAATCTCATTTTGTTTTGCAGATGATGAGTATGTACATAGACACAGTCTATCTGAGAAGAAAGAACAATAACAGATTTCTCCCCTTTCACAGTTTGTGTCAAAACAAAAGCATCTCAAGCAAACATTCGGAATTGCAGTGGAAATTTTGTCTTTATATTGTATCAGTGATTTATATATCGCAGCCTACATCATTGAACCCCTTCCCCCCAAAGTAAGTCTCTTAAATTAAAATAAAAATGAAATAAAATGTCTTACATGTAAAGTATGTATCCCTATTACATGACAGTGTCGATTCTTAATTCCCTTTTATTCACAAGTATCGATTTGCAGGTGTTTCTTTCTGTCGCTCCTGCCCTTAGGATTCTAAATTTTCATAACGTGTTTGTGGTCAGTAGACTAACTAGTTTGATCAATAGTTATTCAATTTATACTTTGGCCCGAGGATACTCGCATCCGAAGATCAAGTATGTTATGAAATATTAAAGAAGCTTGTTTTTGCCCCTTCTTCTCCTCCTTTTTGTATCTTGTAACATCCTCTCTCACTTCCCTGTGGTGCAAACCAGAACGTTTGTGAATTGTTTGACGACAGCTGTACTTTATCGTAGCTACATGTAAAGGAACATTTGTGAGGTGCAGAAATCTGATGGTGTTGTTCATATATAAACATGCAAGTCTACACAACTCATGGGATCAGTGAAAGATATGGGCATCCTTTCACGGAACCGTCATAAATACAAGTTCTTTGACATCACATAATTAAAAATTCACACAATGCGATATAGGTAGAATATCAATGATGGGAGTAGGTTACCCCGTCCACACAATGCACTTATATGAGTGTACAGTATACATTTAAACATGGCTGTAAAAAAGGGGCACCTAAACAGGTCTATCCATCGCGATATCGATCAAATGCCTTCTGCTTGGAAAAATTGAGGTAGATGAGCAGGAAATTAAGGATGGATAGGAGAAAGGATGGTATAGATAATAGGTCGGTACTCTGGTAGTTTGACGGCACAGAGAGTTGCGCTTCGCAGCGAATCTTCATCGAAGCTGCAACAAAGCATGACTGTTTATCGACCCTACCCTGTACACCCCTCCCCCGCCCCCTTCTGTGCCCCCCTCCTCTTCAAATGCTTGGATTCAGCCATGAGTAAGAATTAGAAATGATAGCTTGAATCATCCTGAAACAATTAAGTATATATATATTTAATTCAGATGATACGACTTGAAACAAGATACATCGTGGGGTATATGCTGTTAATCATTGGACATAGATAGGAGTATTTATTTTTAATATATTGAGAGAGGTAATTGTTAAACCTGATACTTCTAGGAGATGTCAATCATTTTTAATGTAATCTATCCCCTGTCCAGTAAATTTCCCCAACTTTCTTGTAAATTAGGCACATGTACTTTGCCTCAGTCGTTTAATCCAGTCAAATTTGATTTTTCGGCCCGATGCCTTGCAAACTCCAATTAGATTGTTGCCCACAACAAGGTTATTTTTCTCATCACCTTTTAAAGCGAATGGGCAGCCAAAGTTGAAAGTACGGCTGGATGTTCTCTCCCGGCAAGAACATGGGATTATTGGGTGTGATGAGAGAAAAGTGAGATCCTATCTTATCCAATTTGAATTGAATTAGATTAGAAATTTAGCCTGATAGTCCCTTCCATAGATTTGTGCGTCAGTTGTGAGTCACGGTCCCCCTGTACGGCCTTCACCACCGAGAGCTTTGTTTGACCCTGCGAGTAATTGAGAGAAAGACAACTTCATCGAACATGGAAGGGATAAGCCACCTTAATCTAAATTGGATTTGAAATATTTGCTGATGTTTGACTTCTGTAATCTCTATACTTATTAATCAGATATATAGAGAGGGGGTGCGTTGACAACTTGACATATTTCACTTAATGCAGATGTTCTCTGATTGTACATGTAGTTTGCATGTAAAAACATCTGATGAAGTTTATTTTTGAATATGTATGTAGAATTGATGATACAAGGCAAATCGCTGAATTCCTTACATGAGCATGTACTGTGAATCATTAATTAATGAGATGATATGTTGAATCCATCGATGGGATTCATGCGAGAAAAATACTCACAATCTCGAGTCATATTCTACATGTATAAGAAAAATGTCTGAATAACCAATAACATAAAAACAGAACTAAACATGATGTAGCTCTGCGTTGAAAAACACAATCTCCCTTCTGAAATATGGAAAACAATTCTTGCGGGAGAGAAGCGAGAAATATGTCCCCGCCGGCAAGACGCAGGTGAATAACGATTTCAAAACCCTTGTTTGCAAAGTTCTATTTGTCAGGTCCTCAGGCTGTGGTTCTTGTGAAGATCAAATGAGAAACTCTACTCCTTTATATTGTTGAGTGACTCAGATACTTGGGGATGCGGAATTATGACATTTGTCATTTAAAAATAGGTCAAACGTTCAAATTCAATTTTGTCATTAATAGTATTATTCTCATGTCTAAAGAATTGTGATTATAAACTCATAGATCGCTAGTTTAGCTATCACAAACGATCCAGAGACAACGCTCTAGCATTTATTGCAGGGTTAGGGTTAGGGTTTCAATTAAATTGAAGGAAGTTTTAGGGTTAGGATGAAGTAGAAGTTACAAATTTTATTAACCTCAGATATTGACTACGGGATTATTGTCACCAGAGCAAGTGTCAAACAACCTAGTTTACCTGCTGAATTCAAATATTTATTTGAAGAGACAATCAAAGTGATGAATGTTTCAATGTACATGTAAGGGTCGAGTAGGTTTTCCAGCTGTGATCCTCAAATTGGCAACATGTCATACAGGTAGAATGAAAACCTACAATGTACGTCTGAGGTAGAATTTGCAATGGGGCATCGTCTTCCCGGCCGCTTCGATATGAAGTGCTTTGGCACAGCGCGCCAACGTATTCACTGCACCGAAATTAACCCAGCACTGCTGTGATACAGGGCTGTAATCGATCTGCGCTGTGCTAATATATATGCAAATTCATCCACCAACAGCACTTGGAAAAACCGACATCTATCTTACCTGTTTCTAGTCCCTCTGTGACCTTTTGGGATGTTTTGTTTTGTTTTATTTGGTCTGCGCTTTTTACAAAAGGCTGGTTATGTTAGTCACTTTTAGCTTTATTGCGTTTTCCATCAACTTCAGAGTTGTATTTGTACTGCCTTTGACAGAGCTAGGATTTTTTTTTTAGGGGGGGGGTGGGATTTTTTCTTCTTCATTTAACTATAATAATTCAGCCATAGTATGAATTAATAGATTTACCTGATCGAAGCCCCCCTTTTAGACAGAAATAGTTGATGGCATTTGATTATTTTCCATCTCTGTCATCAAAATAGTCCATAATTAAGCTCTTTTCTCCCCCTTTTTTTTTGTGCTCTGTCTGTCTGTCTCCCTCCCTCCCTCTCTCTTCCTGTTTTGTTATTTCATTATTTTAGAGCTCTATAAACTTGGCACTTTCCATATTATGATGAAGATGGTTGTCTCTGTTATGATGGGACTGAATGATTATTAGCTCTAGACCTGAATGTGGTTTCAGCCATCGTTGGTGTCTCTGTTTTTTGTTGTTGATGGATCTCTCCCCCAAGTGAAATTGAATGTGCGTGACTAACATACTCAAGCCATGTTACCAAATCAAAATCGAAAGAAACAGCGTAGATATACTGATTCTGAATTCATGTATGCATGTGCAAAGCCAGTTTGAAAACCAGTACCGGTAGTCTTCAAGTTCTGGTTTTGACAAAAATGCAAAAACATTAAAATGATACCACAAGATTTACGGTGAATGTAAGAAACTTGAGATTAGCAAATCAGATAGAAAGTTAAGCTAGGATAATTTGTCCAAAGGACCTGATAATAATAATCGTCATCATCACATCATCGTCGTCGTTGTTGTGGTCGTAATTGATAATGATGATAATAATAATGAATTAATTTGTTGCTTAGTAATAGCTGGAATACAAGAAGATTTTCCTGATCTCAATGCCTATGTGTAAATGAAATCATCTCTCACTCAGTATGTCGTTCTATTCTCTACAATTTCCAATATTACTGCAAGATTGCGATCTTCTTCCTTCTCTTACAAGTAATGCATTTCATTGCCTGCAAATCAGCTGAGATGCTTATCAAACTCTCAGTGCAATAATTCATGAATACAATGAAAGTCATTGCACACGAATATGCCCATGAATCATGAGTGCAAATTTTATTTGTGGTGTGAAAATATTCTGTATTCATTCAGATTTGTATTCAATCTTTGAGGGTTATTATTCATGATTCTAATCTTCAGCATCTGCTCATTGTTACCATCTCTTATCTGAATTTGATATTTATGGTTCCACATTTGCTTCATTTTGGATACAATTAAGTACAGTACCAGGATTAAAGAGAAGGTTGAGTTCTGGGAAGAGGTAAAAAAAATAATTTGTGAGCGTTATCATTGTTATTATGCAAGGGTGGAAGTATATCAGATTAAACAAGTTCCCTGAAAAGCATGGCTCTTTAAATGCCTTCATATTCTAAATATTCTAAATATGACATGAAACATCGTCAAAATCCGGGGTAAGTGATTTTCGCCATGTGCTTGTGTAGTCACATATACTTGTGTAGTCCAATATACATCATTCTGTGTACAGTGCTTGTCACTTTGCCAAGATATGGCCAAATTTCTTATCATTTTGATGATTTCAGAACCTTGCAATACACACAAATACTTATATACTAGATGATCAACCTTTTGTGATAGATTCCACACCGTTTCTTTCACAATGCAATCACATGACCAAAACTCAACTTTATCTTTAAGACAAATCTTTTTGTGTTTCTGTTTATTGCTGATATCCTGGTTCAATCATTTTCACCGTACATTTCTTTATTTCTTTACCAAATTGGAATTTGAAATGAAAAGTTGATGCAACCTGACAGAATACCATTTGGTAGTATAGTACATGTACATGTCCAGTCACAGATACTTTTCAGACAAACCCATGGTCAAGCTTCAAGACCAATCAGGCTTAAATACGTCTATGTCCAAGTTCTACTGCAGCCTGTTTTGGAAGACTACATTTGCTCTTGTTGATATCCTCTGCATCCGATTAACCTGCATGAGTTCAGGTGTCCAGGTGTGTGGTGCGTACCTAACACAGATCAATTCATTTTGTTCTGGTTCACACAGCCCCTCTTAATTCTCTAAGGACTCCAAAACTTGAAGTGTATAATTAGAGACCACTGCGCCTACCCTTTTAAGATTCTGACCTGGATCCCCATCTGGTACAAAATGGTGGGGTTATGTCTTGCCAGAAATAAAATTCTAGAACAAACATTCACATGTACGTACGTAGATCAACCAGATTCATCTCATGCGTTGGTGGTTGTATGTCCCAAGATCTACTGCAGCTTGTAGTGGAAGACTAAGTACATTCACTCTTGATGATATCCCTTGTATCTAATTAACCTGCATTAGTACAGGTGTCCAGGTGTGTGGTGCGTACCTACTACAGATCAGACTACCTCAAAAGTAGCTATGGCATCTAGGTCAAATACATTTTCTGCATCCAGCACGTATATATCCTCTCTTTAGATGAACTGATGTTCATAATTCCATAATCTTTGGTAAGGTGCATCAAATGACCAAATACAATTTTGTTCTGCACCAAGTCCGCTTCAGTCAAGGGTTCAAATGTTGGGAATCCTCCTCCCCCCTCCCCCGCACTCTGCTCCCTCCCCTTCCCAACAATCCTCTATCCCGATCAACCTCCAGCATGTCAGGTGCTAGGTTATGAGTGCCATAGCAATACCGATCAAATTTTGTTTTTATTGTGCCATGGTGCCAAACGCCATCTTATATGCCTGACGACACGCGATCGGCCTCTCCTCGTTCTTTTCAGATGTCTGTCTGATGTCCTTATTAGCCCAAGTTTTTAAAGTAGCCCTGCCAGTTCTGAGTGGTGCATGCATAGGAAGTGATCATGATTGTCTCAAGCTAATTTTGAAGATACAAACAGTGAGCTTGGTCATGTCTGTTGGCCTGTGGTATGTAGTGCATTGTTTTAGCCATTAGTGGGCTAACTTGCCAAGTGAAGACACTCTTTGACCATTATCTCAATTCTCATCTTTTGGGAAATTCAAAGGCATGGACTCAGATAAAGCATGTGATGTTCTTGTTGCTCCAAACAGACGGCATGCTCTGAAACTTGAGCTAATTCCTCAATCGAGTAGGTTGCACGTGCCTGACTCGGGCTAATGAAAACGGGGAACTACAAACTCACACCTTCCTCTTCAACTTGAAGCGCTTCTCTGGCTGATATCCCAAGCCTAAGTTTGTTCGGTCTAATGGAGATCCCCCTCTAGCGATATGTTCAACTGACGATTGGAGAATGGGTATTGCTTATGCACACACATAAAGACATTACGATTCTTATGGCATAGCACTCTATGATCCAATTTGGAGACCCCATTTCAAGGCCGAGACCGATTCGTTTTGATTGACTCTCCTCTCCTCTGTCGACCATCCCATCGAGAGATATTGGTTGCTGCATGGGTAGATGTACATGGATGCTAGTACTATTTGAAGGTTGGCTTTTGT
The DNA here is from genome assembly GCA_003118195.1 of Hemicentrotus pulcherrimus. Classification (NCBI taxonomy): domain Eukaryota; kingdom Metazoa; phylum Echinodermata; class Echinoidea; order Camarodonta; family Strongylocentrotidae; genus Hemicentrotus; species Hemicentrotus pulcherrimus. The sequence continues at coordinate 127,485 of BEXV01000402.1, forward strand.
ATCAATCTGTGAGACACACTTGGCTGCAAATAGTTGCACATAAAGTTTTGTCAGATCCTTTGTCACAATAGTGGCGGAAAATATATTTTGTAGCACTGCAAAGTGAGGATGCATTAGCTGACTCTCTGTTAGTGGATAAAGCAGCTTAAAATGGCATACAGTTGTCTTCATTTTGAAGACATTCAATCATAATATCCCTGTAATTATATTGATGAAGTGTCTAGATAATATTGCAACTGAGGCTGTGCAAAACCGTGTAATGAGGTACTCAAGTACACTACCAGGCTTACAGGCGAATACTCAAATCTTCGGACGCCGTGATTTTTGTTATGTTTTTTAAATAATATTTTTAGTTTTTTATTTTGTTTGTTTTTTGCCACCACCATACTACGGGAGAAGTATCCCGTCTCCGTCTCCGAAAACTCTAGCGATTTTACTTCGAGTTGCAGTTTAAGGTGCCGATCTAATAATGATATTAATTAAACATGCTGTTTTATAAACTAAAGATGACAGAATAATCCATTTTCCTCCGAGTCCAAACAAAAATCCGGACATTTGGTCCCAGTTTCTGAGTGGTGAGTTGACAGTGATTGAGCTGGGAAACATTTTTACACGCGGTACCATTCTGGCGCTGCCTCCTGGCCACGGCTGAGCGTCAGCCTGGACAGTGCCAGGTGCTGGCTAAAAAAAAATGGCGGCCAAGTATTCGAGTACGAGAAATCGTACTTGAGTAGTTGTTAACAGTGTGAGTTCTCGACTACTCGTCACAGCTTTAATTGCAACACTTTATTCTACAATATCAAATTAAATGGGTTAATTTGGAGATGAACTTTTTTCTTAACATCTTATTTGATTTTATGTAATGATTTTAAGATCATGCAGAGCTTGTGATTATATGCTGCTTGTCCTTGTCCATCCTTAGTGAAGAAATCTGTTTTGTGTTGTTTGTTTCATTTTGTGGATCTTTAATTGTCCCTTCTTTAATTTTTCCAATTGTCTCTCCAATGACAATTGGGGGGGCTTGTCAAAATATGTTTGACAGATACTTGTGCCCCTAACCTAACAAAAATATCTCTCTATTTGCCACTTTATCATTCATCTCTTGGAAATGATTGACAGTCCATTCAATACCACATCCTGCGGGTACATAAACATCCTCTCTACATTAGTCACTTCTATTCTTCTCGCATCATTTTACTTCCATCACCTCTTCTTAGATGGAAAGCTTTGTATCAATTTTCACCTGTCGTCTTCTTGTACAGCATGGAGAATGAAAACTCACAAAAATTTGCTCTTAATCTTATTGTTCATACTGCCAAAACAGATCGCTCTGTATGGAATATTTGTGATACTGAATACACCTCCATTTAGGGTACCGGGTAAATTGATTTTTGCGAAGTTGGTAAAAAGCTTTGCAGAAGGAAGTTTTGTGTTTGATTTCTTGGTGGATTGTGGGGTAAAAACAACCTTGTTTGTGTTTTACTGATTTGATTATGTGAGAAATGATATCTTTGCATCAAAGATAGATGAATTGTGTAAGGCCATAGTAGTATGCGTTACAGATTATATTAGATAAAATAAGATGAAGAAAGAATTAATATACACTATGAACATGACATACAAAGAAAGCGGACAAAATATACAGTTCCTCAGGTAGACAAAGGAAAATCCTTTCTCTGCTATCATGTACAAATGTGTAGAACAGGTGTCACATGCATATTCACCTGTTCTACACATTTGTACATAATAGCAGTGAAGGGATGTTCCTTTGTCTACCTGAGGAACTGTATATTTTGTCCGCTTTCTTTGTCCGTCATGTTCATAGTGATATTTATTACTGATTTATATTGGATGTTAACAGCATGGGAGATGTAACAGAAATCAGAGTTAGTTGTTGTACGTTTATATTTCCCTGGTAAGTAAAAAGTCAAACTGAATCCGCAACAACAAAAAACAGACAGAAGAGAATGAGGAGATGTACATTTGTATATATTAATAAGAGATATATTTGTTCAAGAAATGGGGGAAAATGAAAATATTAATGGGAAGCCATCAAGCGTCAATGAAAAGGAGAGAGACAGACAAAAGATATACATACAAACATACATACAGAAGAGGTATATATATATAAGACAAAATTAGGTAACAAAACATAAACAATAATGTTATGTACAGGCCTTCAATACAACATACATGTACATCTCAGGTCATACAGTTCTGCTGAAATATATAAAAGCCAAAGAGCTGGATCTTACATGGGAGGCAATGCTTTGATTTGAGGGGTTTCGGTGAAGCTCTCCCTGATGGGACTTAATAGGATTAGAAACATTTTACCAGTTTTACTGAGCCTGAAATCTGCTTGAGTACGGGATTAAGATTACAATCTGATATCTGTCTGAGATTTGATAGGGAGGGGACACTGGGGGATTCCCCATAAACGAGAAGGGTTTCATGTGACATCAATAGTAAACACCCTTGTTTTTCCCCAATAGTATTCATACCGGGTACTTCTCTCCTTCCATGTTGCATACATGTAGGTTGATATGTTGTTTTGTTATGTTATGGAAATATGATTAATTGTTCATTCCTCATAAAGTTTGGAGATGGTGCCAAAGTAGATGAAGATATGAAATTCATTGGATTGCCTGTTTGATTTCTTCATTTGAGTGAAATAAAGTGACTTAACCATATTTGGTCTTTTATCGTTTTATAGTATTCAGGGGGCGGGGGCTTGTGTAAGAGTATAAATTAGGAATGGAGGTTCCTAGATATGAATAGAATATGCATAAATATTCATTGCAATTGTTGTAAATGTACTACAGGTAGAGAAGGTGGTGTGAAAGTAAGACTCTTTGCTGACTGTTCGGCAAGCTTATTCCACCTCGGTGCTCCCGGAGCAGAGATCCTGTTGTGACTAGACGATGGATCGATGATCACCAGTGGAACATTCACACCCTCGCGTTGGCCTTCATCCACAAAACCTGAAGATTCAGCAAGAAACCGCTCAAAGCTGTCATAACTGCTAGTTGGCTAGTCTTATTGCCAGAGATATTCAATGTAGATCTCAAATTTGTCTGAGCCATGGTCTGAGGAAGAAGAAGACAGTACGTGTTAACTGTTCTTTTGGTGCAAGAATTGATTAGGAGCAAAAGGGAAAATACTTTAAAAATTTCAGGGGCTACTTTTCAAGCTTGCTTGCATGAAAATAACACTCTTTAATTTGTTTTGCATGGAACTCTATGCAAATTTTTGGGGCTCTTTTATTACTTTCGGGGGCTCTTTTGGGCATTTTAGGGGCTGATTCGGCCTGAGCCCCCCGTGTATTTTTTTCACTGATTAGGAGGGAATTGCAGACTTTCCTGATAAGCCTATTTTCCATCTCTTTCGGCAATGAGAAATTCAGGAAGATATCTCTCAAAATTGTCGCACACACTATGCTTCTTAGCCGATGTACATCAGCAATTTTCCAGAAAATGTGATATCTAATCCTTCAGTAGACAAGGATTGATTTAAAGTCATCACTTGACAAGGACTGAAATGTACACGCTGATGAATTATAGCAGTTTAGAGAAAGAGGGAGTGGGAGGGAGGGGTAGAGGGAGAGAGAGAGGAAGAGAAGGAGAGTGAGAAAGAGAGAGAGAGAGAGTGAGTGAGAGAGAGAGAGTGAGTGAGAGAGAGAGAGAGAGCGAGAGAGAGAGAGAGAAAGATGAGGTACAAGTTGTTCAATTCATATGATGTTTACAGAAGAAGGAACTTGGTTCAATATGCTATTTATACAGTTGACGAAATTGAAATATCTAGGGAAATGACAACGTATGGTGTGACAGGAATCAAACCATACTTGACAGCTTAGAAAATAGATCATGATATTCTTTTTTTTACTTCAAAAAGGACTTGTAAACTTGGCTAAATTAGCTCATAAATCATACCCGTGGGGATTTATACGGAGGTTGACTTTGAAATTGTCTGCTGAAAACCTGGATTTCCCTAATGTGTCAAATTAGTTTTTGTTTTGAACATCTGCTCTGGCTAAAACTTCCTGAAATACGAACTTTGATCGTCGGAACTCTTCCTGTTTTATCTTGTCTTTGCCAGGGACAACGAATGTTAGTTTCAATTTGAATTGAGAGTGATAGTATTAGCTTTCTATACACCATCTGTAGTGGTCTTTTCCCCGATGGTTATTGTGATAACGTTATCTCTTAAAAAACTTGAAGTGGAAGTAGTCGGGGAATGTTACAGAAGAGTTTGAAATTCCAACAGGAGAGGGAGTCAGAAACATTTCAAAAAGATTTACACTCTATTATTTCAAAATTTTGACCATTTTTAGCAGAGATCAAACTAAAATACAAATCAAATGGATTTTGTTAAGCTAGTGGAAGTAGCCCCCATAGGGATGTAACTGAAAATGCCAACGCTGATCCTGGAGCCCTTTTAATTTTTACAACAAAGCTCCGAAATGCCAAACTGCTAAAAATGGACACTACTCATGAACATGCCAAATATGAAAGTTCTGAACCTCTGATAACTTTGAAAGAACACTATGAAATTAAGTCAAACTGGATAATATATACCATGATCCTTGCAATTCAAACTGTGAATGCAAAGCACTTGGAATACATTTACATGTATACTTTCATCGTAATTTGGTGCAGAGTATTTGAAATGAATATTAAAGTAGTGATGAATGCACTTGATAGGATAAATGCAATGAACTGGGGGCAACTATGCACCTCTGAGTGAGTGATGAGTTCTTCAAGCTTGGCTGGATTTTCCTTGCTCAATTTATAAAATATGACATATTTAAGGGATTTAAATGCTTTCCTTGCCCATCCATTAATAGGGATATCTTATGTAGGCGCATGGAAGCTATTGGTCATTCCTAATTGTTTCAATTCCTTAACATCCTTAACATTCACTTACCTTGTTCTGTTATAAAACTAAAATTCAAATTGTTAATCAATTCTAGGACAACCTGCATGCGTTCGACCCTTTACACAGCAGATTTAAACCGAGTTTGGGGGTTCCACCGCGATACGCATGAAACTCCAAATCATGTCGGTGGAAAACCCTAAACAAGTCCACCGTGAATGAAGCATAATGGCCCAAACGGTGTGGAACATTGGTGGTGAAATTATCATTATGTCGCCGGTCGCAAATGAGTGATTCGATCACCAAGAGCGGTCATGGAAAAGTCAGCATTATTCTCTCTGCACCCGTCCGCAGGTTGTGGGAATCAGAGGGTTAGACTTGTAGGTTTTGTTTTCCTTTTGTCAAAAGTTTGCTGTCTCTCAAGCGGAATATTCTTCAGAAATGAAGTGACAATTAAGCAGGTGTTCTGTCAAGACAGGACAATAGGATAAAGCAAGAGTTATGTTAAATATTGTAGTGGGCTTATTATATAGATATGGTATATATCACCTTTTTTTAGAACTCATTGGAGCATACAGATATTCAAAAGGAATTGTTGAAATGTGAATGTTATAAGTGACTTTCAATTTTGATGTGATGACAATTGTCTAAGGCTGTGATTGACATATCAGTGATATCATATTAGGGAAATAACAATAAGAATTTTTTATATAGTAGAAAATGTAGTTAGCTGTCCAATTCTCTCCCTCTCTCTCTCACTCTCTCTCTCTCTCTCTCTCTCTGTCTCTCTCTGTCTCTCTCTCTCTCTCTGTCTGTCTGTCTCTCTCTCTCTCTTGAAATATTAGGAAGATGAAGCAGCACATCTTATAGCCTATCCTAACTACAGTGCAGGAAGAATGAAAATTCAAAACAAAGGAACTTTGATTACAATATCGATCATTTTCATTTCAATCGTCCAAACAATATAGTTTGAAGAAACTTTGAACAGTCTTTATGTAGTCTGAGAACGGAAAAGTATATTATGTTATCAAATAATAAAGAAGTCAATGCAAGGATCTCTGTTTTAGAAGCTCCCCCTGTCAAAGGTTTTGAATACTAGCTGTCATATCCATATCGCAGCGTGTAAATTAAATCAAGAGGTATGTGAGTTTGTTCATCAAGTCAGACATTCGTGTATGAACGAAGAGATCGAAGGTGCTAAAACACATTTTCTCTCCCGCCTGATCAGCGAAGCGACGAGCCGCCCATTTCACACCACATTCTATTTGGTGATGGGCCAGGCATGAGGCGATGGGAAGATTGAAAACACTGATTTTGGCGTTAAATTGGTTTGCCGAGAACTGCATTTCCGCCTGCAAATGTGATGTGTGCCCCGGTGGAGGCTTTTCGTGTGATATTGCATTTCATGATCAAGAAATATGCAATGCGCCGTCTCTCAGGGGAATGTGTGATGGGCGATGTCGATTTCAATATTCAACTTTTGCTTGTTTTTCTCTGCTTCTTCTCTCTAAGCCCCATGTTGTCTTGTCTAAATTTTGGCGAGCTAGCAGATGGCCAAGATTTAGGAAAAATAAAAGGGTGGAAACAGAAGACAAAATTAATACAGATTTATTAAATTTCTAATCGTGGAGACTTGAGAGAAGGTGGCAGCTGGGGAAAGAAAATAAATATGTTAAAACACTCACAAAATATAATTGTTGTTATTTGCGTGTTCTATATATTTTCTTTAGAAGGTTCAGCAAACTACATTGTAAAGGAGAGAGATAATCGGTGTTTAATGTCCTTGGGGTATGCTATATTAAAAAGAAGATGGATGGAGATGATAGAGAATTGCATGTATGAGGTTGCATGCTACAAATGCAAACTTGGAAAGAAAAGCCAACTATATAGACCTATAAAGTTTAAAATGCATGATTAACAGGCAAGAAGATACCTATTATCCTGACATGCATTCTTATGATTTATATAGGCGATGTAGATATTGGAGGTAAAAGAAAGACAAACTTAAGATAGGAATTGACAAAGGTGTTAAAATAAAATAAAAAGTGGCTATTTAAAGCCCCACTGCACTACATATAACTATTTGTGCCCTCTATATAGCAAACAATGCCTAAGCGGTGACCGTTCGTCCCCCATGATCCCCTTTTTCTTATGTTGATTGAGAGCTGATTTGATGAGATAACCACCTGTCGGTGACCATGCAGGGAGGTCTAATTCCTCCCGGCCAAACTAGTGCAGAGGGGCTTTAAACTACATTGAAATTCTCAACAATTTTCAAAAGAGCTTGACATTTAGATGAGGAAAGATAATCATCATGGAACAAAGCTTTTAGATGCAGCAACATTAGTAAGATTACCATCAGAAGTATCACCAATATACTGCAAAGACATAGCCAGGAATCTAGTCTTTGAACAAACATGCTGTTAAGCCTTTTTACGCTGGAGAAAATCATCCATTGTCATGGAAACCACACGATAATGATGCCATTTGCTCCAAGGCAAAGAGATGATCTAGATACATCCCGGTAGTGGGGATCGGTTTGTTTCATCTTGCATTATGCAAAGTACAAGTACTTTATTTTGTAGGTTATCAATATTGTCTGCTTGGAAGAGTGTACTGTATATGAAATCAGTCATGCTCTAATATTATTAATTTTCAATCCACTGCATTTTGTTTATTAAAGGGGACCCCAATTTTGGTAGCAAACTTTTCTAGCGGAAATTTTAAAAATACGAGAAGTTGACTGGTAAAGGGGACCCCAATTTTGGTAGCAAACTTCTCTAGCGAAAATTTTAAAAATAGGAGAAGTTGACTGGTAAAGGGGACCCCAATTTTGGTAGCAAACTTCTCTAGC
>BEXV01000402.1:136028-211071 GCA_003118195.1 Hemicentrotus pulcherrimus
ACTTTTGCTTCTTGGTGTGACTACTTTAAAAATGTTCATTGGAAAAAGCTCTCTTGGTATGAGATAGGTGGTAATCGCAGTTTGACAATTATTGCGATGATGATGAGTAGCGATTTTCGGTTGCTCTCGTAATGTGTTTACAATCCCCAAATGACCCTACTGGATGCATACAGTCCATGAGTCTCTGTAAAGCATCGTTTTTCGATATGTGTGACCTTTTCCCTTTGAAATTCAGACATATTTGTCGCTAGATGCATCAAACACGATTTTTGTCTGGAGAAAGGGATGCATATTATATATATGATCCATTCTTGTTGCTTGTTTTATTAATCCATCAAGTTTTGATAGTATAGTGTACGGTATTCTTTCTGATGCAAAAAGCAGCTGTACTGTAGCTGCTATTTTTAGCTTTCCAAGTATTTTGTCAAAGATGAAGTATACTCAACTGGTGCCCTTACCCCCTGTCCACACACACCATTTTTCGTGATTAGCTATACCGTTTTGCGATAGCGATACCGTTTCTCAATAGTTTTACGATGTAATATGTAGGTGTGGACGCTGACTAACGATACGTCGTCGTCGTATAACGAAACTAGTCTAACGAAACGCATGTTTGGGCATCGTTTCGAACTGAAACTCGATAAAGAATCACGAAAATGTTGTGTGTGGACTAGTCTAAATAGTGTAACTAACTGGGCGGGGCTTAACGTGACCTCGCGCGAAAGGAGACCTGACCTGTCATCTCCGCTTCTATTTCATGCCCGCAGGACATTACTTTCTTCTGTTGGTGGACATCTGGAATTTAAATGATGATTAGTTAGACGACGTTTTTTGTGTGTGGACACTCTGAAATTTATACAATGATTCTTTATACGATGATTCTTTATAGAGTTTCGCGATAAATTGTTTTGTGTGTGGACACGCTGTTAGTGTAGGAGAAGGCAGTAAAATGAACAAGATTAAATTGATGCATCAAACAATGACATTGAACATTTCCCACTACGCTCCAAGGCGCGACACACCTATTGATTTTTTTCATACATCCAGAACATGGTGTTCATGATCCGTATTTCATAATGTTCTCTATCCCAGCTAGCTTTCACATGTACACGACCAATGTTTGCCCATCAGTTTTTAAGCGTTTTCCTCATGAGCATGTTTACTCATTCATTCGGTAGATCACTAAATCAATGTCGTCTGTTCCTGCAAAGCGGGGACGGCGTTAACTCTGTACTAATTTTATGAGTTATCGCCCTTCTGGTTCTAAACAGACAATACATACAGTATGTAGGTGGGAGAGTACTTAACAACTCGAGGCCAATGTAAGTTAAAATGTCAGGGACAGCCGTGAAAAGCAATTACGGAAGGATGAATTTATGATCTTTTCTGTCTACATTTGTTTACTTACCTCACAATGCATTACATGTATCTTTACGTACCATAACTAAGAGAGCATTTACGACAGTCCATTAAGGACACACAATAAAAAAACAAACATAAAGTTAATGTGCATATACCATGTATATGACACTCTTGCAAACTGAATTTTTGTTTCACTGCGCTTTTTGTCATCAAAATTTGTCAAAGGACGAATTAAAAGATTTTATTGGTTAGTATTCATTGGTTGTCCTTTTTGTTAAACTTAAAACAACAAACAAACAAACAATTTATTAAAATCAGGGCAACTAGCAATTGATTTTGTTGATATGTAAATTGTTATATAATGTACTTATGTTTATATAATGTAATATATTATCTTTATATATTTTGTACTTTAAATGTTTTGAAATTAATTTTGAAATGTATGTTTCACTTCACTTGCTTAGCAGTAGATATTGTTTAATCTGTCATTATATCATAAGATTTCATTAGAACAGACCTGTCATGATTATTGAAACATTAAAATCACAAAAGTGACTAAGAAGAGAAAAACATTTTTGCAGGATTACATCAATGCAAAAGGATTTATGTATGTTCCAAGTAGATCCCACCTCATACCCCCTCATGAAGCCCCTCTCATACTTTTATGAATGATGAATCCTAAAATTGAATAATTTTCTCTATTTACTGGATGTTTATTGAAAAAGAAACCTAGGATCAGTAATAGAAACTAGATAAAGCCCCCCACCATTTAAATACCAAAATATCTATTCCTAGAGACGTGTTCTCCTTGCTAGTGTTTTAATAAAACAAGCTTGAGGGTTAACGAGCACCAATTCAACGTGGCCTATGTTACAAAGCAAAGCATTGATTAGAAAACACATAGGCAAGGGGCCATCACTTAATTATCTTGCAGCCTAATCACAACATTGTCTGCGCTGAAGTCTACGAGCAAATCAATACGTCTCGTTTGCGTTGATTTGATATCGAGAAGTGCTGTAATAGCGTCTGGAAATTTAAGTCAAATAACGTTTTTTAGTAACCTATGGATTTCACTGCTAACTGTTTTTGTAACCTTTTCGCTCCTCTTCGTTGAGTGTTTTTTGTTTGTTTTAAAACTGAAGCAAAATGGAAGATGGACACGAATAGGTCTCAGAGCCTATGGTCGAAATGATACCTATGGGAGAAATGTTCAAAAGTTGCAGAAGGATAATTGAAAAGCCCTTTGAAACCATCTTTCTACCCATTTCTGAGACGAAAACTTCAATACATGAATGTGGGTTAATGGTAGCCTGTCTTCCAGGCATTTGATACATTTTCCCTTTGCCCTTACCTGATAGATGGCAGCCTACTTCCAGACCAGGGTCTAGTAGGTCCATGTTCCAGACTAAATAAATCCTGCTTAGCCAAGCGCTAGTATGGTGGAAACTTGAGACATGTAGACCTGCATGTACCAAAATGGCTCTATTTTCCATGACATTTGCGTTTTGAAGATTAAGCATCATCTATCCTCCGGGCAGCATATTTAAATCTTGTTTTGCTGTATAGAAAGCTCTTCATTACCATATACATGTATCTTCTTGTTTTTGTGCTTGTATATAGGCTTACCAGTACCGGTATCTGTTTTTTTTGTAAAATCTACAGGGAAAAACAAAGTTGGCTGCTTGCAAGTAGGCCTTTGCTGCCATTAAGAGTACATAGATCTTACGGCTTTCTTTCGTGCAGGTGATGATAACCGTGTGACTCTTTGGTTGTAATGAAAATTTGTATTGTGCAATTATGATACTCCGGTGTGCATACTGTAAACAATTAGCGTTTGATTCAAAGTACATTTACAGGTGCACTTCTTACAGTATGTTTCGTTTACCGGTAGATATTATTCCCATGAGATTGTGCAAGGATATAATAATTCCAGTCCTCCGTCTGTTTCTCCAAGCCACCAAAACTTAATTTTGGTTCTTATGGTTAAAGCTTCACAAGAAATATGAAGATGAGTAACCTTTGCCGAGAAGGATTTGGAACATGCTTTTGTTTCCCAGTTTTAGCATGTACGTTCTAGTGTTTCAAAAAAATTCTATGGAAAACTCAAAAAATATCTCGGGTAATCTTTAAAAGAGCCTGTGTAGTAAGTGTTCCCTAAAGGGGGTTTCCCTCTTTGATACAGCAAATCCAGGAAAAGCTCATGTGAACAAAAAAGGAAGTTTTAACAGTTTTTATCTCCAATATTGTCAGAAGATATGTGCAAGAAAAAAAAAGGGTTTAGAAACAGGGAGTATCTAACAGTTAAAGCCTCGAGGAATTTCTGAAGAAAAAAGATGAGGGACATCAGCTTTTCTAATCCCTGTTAGGATATAATTCAGCTCGGAACCAGAAGGGCATTAACTAAAAAACTTAACTCAAATTTATGCCTTTCTGGATCCCCCCCAAAAAAGATATGAAGCTAGTCGATTCCTTGAGATATTAAGTATTCAAGACGGACGCAACCTCTCTCCTGTTTCTTACCAGGGGCTGAGAAAGTCATACTCTGTAGGGCATCATTTGGCAAATGAACATATACGTTTCGCATTTCCCTTCAACTGGCCGCTTTCAATTTCTGCCAAATACTCCCAGATATAAAAATATAGCGTGAATGATACATCATCGTTGATGATATCCGCATTCATTTAACATAACAAGGACTATCGGAAGGGTAAAAGGTTGCCAGATATTTTTTTTCCATTGGTTTTGTGGCAAGTATTGCACAACATCGTGGACAGGTACGCCTCCATGATGGATTGTGGGTAAAAAATGAAGGTTATTCTCCAAGCTTCCTCCTGTAGTTACCTGCGGCCATCCAGGCTAAAGGACGCTAGGGAGTGATCTATCAATCATTTGAATACCTGCCTTTTCTTCTTTGTTTGTTTTCCTGCTATTGAGGTTATAAGTACTTCCGAAATTAATGTTAGATTTGCCTAGGGATTTCACTCATAAAATATCACAATGTTTATGCTTCTGGGATAATGGGGAGAGTGAGATGCAGGCTTAAGAAAAGAGCACCATCTGTGGATTGTCATTTGTCATTTTGTCTTTTTTATATTTCAATTATCTTCTATTTTTGTTTCCTTTTTTGTTAATAATGAGAATCAGTGGAATAAAAATGAAACCAAAAGGAAGAAGATTTCAAAATTTACACCTGCTTATTCAATAGAACCTATCCATTCTATTTTACATTTTCAAAGGAAAGAGTGAGAACAAAAACAGCCTGTAATTCAATATGATTGGAAGAGCTGGGAAATGAAATGTAACTCTATCAGCGAAGAGACTTCCGAACCTTTGGAAATTGTGCTCAATATATTGATTTAAAGTGCTAAAAGCAAGTGGTGATTGCATGCAAAAATGCAGATTTGAAATTGTGGTAATGATGGTTAAGGCTTGTGCAGTAGGCATGGAGGTTTTTACAAAGATATATAGATGATTTCCGCTTAGGCATGTTATTTTGCCCTGGTTTATTGCAGATCTATGTAATTTATCAGCTATAATTTCCATCTGCTGTTCATAAGGAAGAAAAGATAATGTGTGGGTATTTTTTTGACAAAGTTTTCAACATCTTTTCATTTCAACCAACATATAATCTGTGTGCCATTGTAGATAAACAAATACCCATGATAAATATGAATTAACAATCTGCCTGATCATAAATAATGGGAAATTGATGATAAGCAATTTAAAGAAAATTATAATTCCCTTTTTTCATCATTTTTATGAAGGCATATTGGATGAGAGGTCAGCAACCAATATGTATCGACATATGATTAAAAATAAGGGGGAGGGTAGCTTTAAGGATGTTTATTTGAAAGATATTGATTTACATGTCAATTCAACATGGGGATGGGGGAGTCTATGAGAAATACTGAATTTACAAGTCGATTTTTTAAAAGAGAAATCAGCAATATCAAGGCAATTTCTTTAGATAAAGTTGCTTGTCAACGTTTGCTAATTCTACTGTTCAAGTTTGGAAACTGTTATTATCGCTGAAACCTTGAACTTAATGTGTGTTTTGTCGATTAGGGGTCTGGGTACCAGAGGGAGAGAGGGGCGGGCAGAGAAGGCCTGGGTACGAAGAGCGCAAGAAAGGGAAAGTGATGGAAAATAATAAATTGTGTAGATAGAAATAGAGAGAGGGAGGGTGGGAGAGGAAGGAATGGGTAGAAATGAGAGAGATGAGTTTAATAAGAAGATATAAAGAGGTAGAAAGGGAAACCATAGAAAAGATACTTGTAGTTTATGGAAAGAGAAGGGAAGGGGGAAGAGAGGACTTGGTAGGTAAGGAAAACTTACACATTTGTTAATAAGGAAGCCGGGAGGGAGGGAGAGAGAGAAAGAAAGAGTGAGAGAGAGAGAGGGAGAGGGAGAGGGAGAGAGAGGGGGGAGGAGAGGGAGATGTGCTAGAAGTAGGGAGAAAAGTAAGAGTGGATGGGAGAATAGAAAAACAAAAAACGGAAAGAAAAAGGGCTAGGGAGAGGGGCAGAGGACTTGAGGTGAGAAGCCAAAAAGTTTGATGATTGAAAATGAGTCACAGAGAGGTAAAGAAAGAAAACATATAATAGGGATAAAAAAAACATCGACCCCAAAGTGCACAACAAAAAAGAAGGAAAGAAGAAAAATATGATGCGAGAGGTGTGTGTGGGGGAGGAGAGGGGGGAGATGATGCTTTTTGGCAAACTGCTGAATTTGCTTCTATAACAACATTTGGAATAACAAAGAAGACCTCCTGACCCACAAATCAGTAGCAGCACATGATTTTCCGTTTAGTTTTAGTAAGAAAAAAAAAGTAACAGCGGTTGCCAATAGATCAAGAGTTCTCTGGAAGAAAGAGGCGGGAACAAGATAGATTGCACAAAAAGGATATGGGGAACCCTTATACATGATGGCAAAGACTGTCAAGAAAGCGATTCACGGGCAATTAAATTCATTATTGTTATATTATCTGCTTGGAGCCTGAGAGATATTAACTCATCGAGTTTAACACAGAAGGACTGTACAATCTCTGCCCAAGTAAACACTCTTCTACATCATAAACAACTTCGAAGTCACACTTTCAACTCTTGAAAGATCATATTGTCTGTTTGTAGCCATATAAAGGCATTAACTCATATACATGTAATTTAACACAGAGTATAATGCCATTTGTTTTCCTTATAGACACCATGTATAACAAAAAGTATTGTAATTGTGGTGGCCCTGAAGGCGTTTGGTTTGATCAGGGAGCAATTGGTCTGAATCGCCCTCAAGGAAATCCGAAGCTACCACTTACCTTTAAATCGTCACCCCTCTCCCTTGCCGATCACCCCTACCATTCTGCAGAGACCAAGATCTGACACCCCCAATTATCATCTTCATTTGAGATAACGCATCTACCACTTCTATCCTCCATCCCCTCATCATCTACCCTTTAGGACCGATGGCAGATCAAGGGTTTTGTAAAGAGGGAGTGGGGGAGGGCACCATTTTGAAGAATTTTGAACAACAAGCAAAGTTTATCAGAATGTTTATCAGAATTTGTAGGTGCCTTTGGGGTAAAAACATTGTAAAATATGAGGCACTCAATCTTTTGTGCATTTAGGCTACCGGTACGTGTAAAGCATGTTGATTTTAAAAGGGGGCATTGGCCCCTCCCCCCCCCCCCCCAAACGATCAATCTGCCAGTGCCTTTAGGACCAGTGGATGGGAAAGGTGGTATCTACCGGCCTGGAATTCTTAGAGGTTATCTCCGTCCTCTCTGGTAGATACATTAGGAGTAGGAGAAGAATATCTTAGCAGGTCTGGGCGAAGTAACAAATAGGGTACTCGGTTCTGGTCCAGTTCTTACGTAGTGGTCTCAGATTACAGCATGATATTATAAGTGTCTCTTCTTTATGCATATATCATGTCAGTGCCTGTACATCACAGAGGTCTGTTCCACATGTATGAAGATAGCCTGCCATTTAATGGATGTAAATAGGCCAAAAAAGGACTACCTAGCAGATCACTGTAGCATTACACGGCATGTTTTTTTCAAAGTTTGAAAGTTTTGAATTCTATAATGACATTCAAAACTACAACTTATACCTTGGTTACGGCTTAGGTGTCATAATGCAATGCTCAAATCATACATGTAAATGTCATCAAGGAAAATCTTCTCTACAAGATAACTGTGGTATGCACCTGGGTTGAGAGAGTCTGTTTCCTCAGGGCATAAATATTGGCTTAGGATCAATTTGAACCCTGAACCTAGTGATTGAGAGCCAAGTGTGTAATTTGCTTTTCTTTGGGTGTCCTCTTTTGAGAACCTGAGAGCTGGAAGAAAGTTGAACTTGGTGTAAAATGACTGAAGCAAACCATTAATGAGAAGAGCAATATTGTGTAAAGGGGAGAATATTGAGTTAAAGAGAAGGTTGAGTTCTGGGAAGAGGTGAAAAAAAAAATTGTGAGCGTTATCATTTGTATTATGCAAGAGTGGAAGAACAGCAGATAAGACATGTTCCCTAAAAAGCATGGCTCTTCAAATGCCTTCATATTCTAAATGTGTCATGTAACATCGTAAGACTCCAGGGTAGGATTTTACGCCACATGTGCGTGTAGTCCCATATACATGTTTCTGTGTACAGTGTTTGTAACTTTACCAAGACTTGGCCAAATTTCTTATCATGTTGATGATTCCAGAACCTTGCAATACACACAAATTCTTATATGCTAGATGATCAACCTTTTTTGGTCGATTCCTAACCGTTTCTTTCACAATGCAATCGCATGACCAGAACTCAACTTCATCTTTGAATAACAAAATAATAGAGAAATATCAAACTACAATGTATATATTCCATTTGCGGTGCAGATCAAATGTTGAAATTAGAAAGCACATCCAAACTGCACGATAGCTTTTACAGTTGATGATTAAAAGAAATGTAGATGATACTACGGTAAATGTATTTGATACCACGAACATATATATTTCCATGTCATTTGATCTCTGTATCTTCTTCAGTCCACATCTGTCAAATACTAGTAGACAAATATTTCTTTCAATTTCTGTGTCGTTTACACAGGCCTTTCCATGTAACACTATCTGGCTACGAAGGTACACCCACATGTTTGTGGTTCACCGTAGATGATTGTGTTCCCTTCGCGAACAATTACAGACCGTTTAGAAAGCCGCATCCTGGCGTGTCTTCCATGACGAGAGGAACCTTGTCCATCCTGCTCCTTTGAAACGATAAATAAAACAATAAAAGAAAACAGGCGTATAGGTTACTCCCCCAAGGTTTGCACTTCTTGTTATGACGATCGCAAACAGCGTTTTCTTCCGTGATTCAAACGCTCTGCCTTGTGACAGGCATTGTGCGGTAATCTCGACCGTGGCTGCCACGCCGGCATTGTATATACCTCCTCATATGCATATGAACAGAAATGTATGTTGTGCGCTCTGGTAACGAACGATGCAGTCGTATTGTCGGTGGTTTCAATGTACATCCGTTGTGAGAAAACCTCAGTTTTGTTGCGTGTCTAGCATAAACATGTTGATCATTACGAGGAATGATATGTAATAAACATGAAAGTGGTGCAGGTGAACCTCATTATAACAAACTCTTTTAAATCTTTTAGGAAATAATTTTGTTAAATTAGGTGTCGAAAAAGAATTTTAAAAAGTTGGATTGGCAGAATTCCTTTGTCACAGTAAGAGATTTTTTTATAAATTGCCTTTGTTATTAGGTGAAGAGTACTGTGTGTATTACCTTGTATGATAATATGGCAGCAATAACAAAAAATCTTAAATGACAACACTATACCGAACACGCATTTTCTTAAAAACCTTACCCATATGAAACACCAATTCTTTCTTTGACATGCAGTAGTATTCTGATGAGAATGAACATTGTGTCATAAGGAATTGCAATACAGCGAAAAACATCTAGATACCCCTGGGGGGTGTTTCACAAAGATCCTAAGTTGAACTTAACTCTAAGTTGGACTTAGAAATTATGGAAAGCCGTAGCATCTCTGAAAATATTTTGTAAAAGTTATTTTAAAAGGCATAAAATGTTGATTCAAATCATTCATATTTTCTATTATCATGGGAGATTTCCTGTTCTTGCTGTGGAATTTATGAAAAGTCTAAAATACTTGTTTTTTCACTTTTGAATATATTTAAATTTAAGGCTACAAATGGCTCTCCATAATTTTTAAGTCACACTTAGAGTTAAGTTCGACTTAGGATCTTTGTGAAACACCCCCCTGGAATCATATTTCATCCCCTAAGTAAAACAGCTACCCATCATAACACCACTTCATGTTAAAGGTAGTCTTGATGTAAAGCTAGCCTGTGGTGCCTGGCATTTCGCTGACATCGTTTCTTGAACCACCTCCTGATGTTAATATCCCCACGCGATTTGCAACATCTACGGTAGGCGATGAACGTTAACAAAAGGGTAATGCAAGAGAGACAGAAGATTTAGGTCAAGTCCGTGAGGAGTTGTTATTTTTTTAGGGTATTTTTCACATCCTTCCTAGGCGATTTTATTACACCTGCAATAAGGAGAGAGATAACCTAGCTCTTGCGCACAGAGAGAGAGAGAGAGCGCTTCGGGGGCAGTGCTCTGTATCACAGCGAGGATCTGCGTTCCTACGGTGTTCCGAGTGTTTTTGAAAGATACGTTTGAGTAATGAGGGTGGCCTGAGTTACACGGTCGTGATACGCTCGCTTTTGTTTGGCAGCAAAAGAGGATGAGGGAACACGGGCTAGTTCGACATCTACTGAAGATTGGGAAAGGCTGGATGAATTTCTTTATCTGAAAGACAGTGGTCATGTCGAGATGGAAATGATCTGAGGATTCTGGGCAGGTTGGGAAGAAGAAAGTACAGAAGGAACCAGACTCTTTGGAAAAGATGTAATAAGAGAGAAGATTTTTCTGTTTTTGTAATATAATGTTTATTCAAGGCAAGAAGGACATCAACCTTTAAACATAAATTGCACATGTACATATGTAGAACAGATTAGATGGATGTAACGTGAAATACTGTGATTTTGTCATCTAATTGAAATCAGAGGGGCATTACATCGTGTAAAATTACAAAAGTTAACCTGTCTTGCTATCAGCACAAGATATTTGCCCCTCATCTCAGATTTCTGTTGATTAACATACATGTAATAACATATTAATGTTTGGTCATCAGCAGATTTGTCACTGAATTTTTTCATTTGTCATTGAAAAAAAGGAGAAAAATAGTATGCCTAAAAGATTCATAGAACAGATTAGACCATAATGTATAGTTTTCTCCTTACCCTTAACTACCACGTGCCCCCACATTGCAATTATGATCCACAAGGAAACAAATAGGGGGCCCCCGAGCTCCGTACCGATTTGGATCACATTCATTTGTACATGGAGATTGTCATGTTATGTGGCCGTCCTGTGGGAGCGTTCTCATCGATGGAGGGTTGCATTGCCTGATGAGGGATGACACGGATAACATGTGATGAAATATTTAGTCATGGATTGCGTGTAGTCTTTCCTCCAAACTCTGTGGATGGCTGTTGTCTGTTTCCCTGTAATAATGAGTGTCAAGTGATGAACGGAAAATGGGGTTGTTACAGGGTAATGGGGAATACTGCCAACTTGACCTTCTAGGGTTTTCACGATTTTTTAAAACTTATCATCACCCACTGATGACTTCCATGTTTAACCCATTTTCTGAACAATTAATTCATTGCTTTCTCTCTTTGAGTTCACCACTTAAAGCCCTTTGTGTAAATGATTAGAAAACAATAGGATAACACCTTGGGTGCAGGCTAGCAGAGATGGGTCGCCATCGTGTCAAGTGTCAGAGCCTAGGGGGTATTTCCACGTTCAATCTTCAGCGACTCCTTCCAGGATGATTTAGTATTGGGTGTGAAGATGAGATTCCATAAACAATGAAACAACCAGGCATACAATTAGGGATGTCTCCATCTGTATTGTGATTTGGAAAAAAACAGTGAGGCTTTTAGACCCAAAGCTGTCGAATACTTGTTACAGATTTCTTCTGTTTTGTAAGAAAATTGTATACTCTTAGGGCTGTACATCATGTGTCATCAGAATCTGGCATGCTCCTGAAGATAGGGATACGTATGATGTATAGATAAGTGAGGAGAGAAACAAGAGATTCAGAAAACAAATCTTTAAGCAAAAAAGGAATTTTAGATTTATCTGTGAATGTGTTATTTGTAATTTCTTTACTGGGGAGCACT
This sequence comes from Hemicentrotus pulcherrimus, assembly GCA_003118195.1. Classification (NCBI taxonomy): domain Eukaryota; kingdom Metazoa; phylum Echinodermata; class Echinoidea; order Camarodonta; family Strongylocentrotidae; genus Hemicentrotus; species Hemicentrotus pulcherrimus. Next base: position 147,652 of record BEXV01000402.1, read on the forward strand.
GATAGAAGAAAGGAGCCAGATAGGAATAATCTCTGTGTAAAATTTAATTTGCTGGTCAATAGACGAAATAACGGTTGCTGGTTGTTTGAAGTAATTATGGTTACTGGTTGATAAAAGAAATAATAATTCCTGGTTGATCGAAGAAACAGAGTGCTGCTTCAAAGAAAAGATTAAAAAGGGCTAATTCGTAGAAGAAATTGTCTTTTAAGAACCAGAAGGGTTCTTACTCTGCTTATAAACATATTTAAGAAGACAATATAAAAGTTATTGATTGATGCAAGAAACAAATTGCTGGTTAGTAGAAGAAATAGAAAGCGCTGATTCGTAGAAGAAATACCTCGTTGATGGATGAGTCGTCTGTGGAATGATGGATGGGTAATCCCCGTCGTCAGACACACCAAGGAATCCCAAGCTGCCCTCACAGCTTGACAGCTGAAAATATGAAATATCTTTGCTTAGTTCTCTGAGCTTTTCATTATTAAATAAAAATTTCTCGAATTTCCCCCACAATGAGAAGAGTACAATAGCATAGTTTACCTGCCTTCCGAAGGGGATGTCCATGCACCCGGATATTAAGTTGGTTTGAATAGAAGCAGAAAAAATGAGATGAACAGGTCAGTGAAAGAAACTTTGATTTTTTTTATTCAGGGGTAGTATAAAAAGTTAGAAACATATTTGCTATAATTATAATTTGGGTGTATGTATGATTGCAAATTTTCTTTAGGGAAAATAGAAATTTCTGATTTTTTGTTTGTGTGTACAGAATAAACGGGAGGGAACGTAGCATAAATCGTCTCACAGAGTTGCCAATTTTTGTTTGATTGATTGCAACTTCAAAAATTCTTAACTTTCATTAATTTTAAACGAAGGAAAGGAACTGGACACGGATGTGGGTAAACGGGACAATGCAAATGTCTGGCACCAGAGTTATTACAAAATGTTGTATTATTTCCGGTTACATTTACATGTAAGATGTACACATGTACGATGACATCAAGAGCCTTCCTTTTCATGGAATGTTTCCACCGGGATATTCTTCAACATTTGAATAACAAAAAAACGAGATAACTTACAAAACATTTCCTTAACGACCCCTTCCTTTCTTACCCTCAGTCCCACTCTATCATACTGATTGAGGAGTTGAGGCCTCCAGCTCTCCCGATCAGCTTCTTTTTTCTTCTTTTTTCTTCTTTTTGCCCACTTTCTGTCTCATTTGGGGATTGAAAGGCCCAAGTTTTCCGAGAAATTCAAGCAGAAATGTGGCTTTTGATTCATTGGTAGTTTGATATATGTCCAGTCAAGCAAATTTGTTAATGGGTATTTTCCACTGGAAAAGCTGCATAATTGATTGGTCAAAAATATCCTGATGTATAGTACATTGTAACTTCCTTGAAAATATCCAATTTGTTGAAATATAGCCTTCTTGTATTATCGATCTGCTTCCCTCACAATGTTTTATTTTTTTAAAGATATAGCCCTTTGTATAAAATAGTCCACCTGTTTCTAAGAAATGTTTACCGGTACATCTATTTTTTTTTACAAAGTTACAAATATAGATCCACTTTACTTTATACAAATTTTAAAAAACATCACATAGAGAACATGGTTATTTAAAGTGACACCTTATAGGACTTTCACCCCCACAAACAATATATATAGGCCATACGCATACTTGTATAAATGTCAGGTTACATATTATTTTCCTTTTCCAACTTCAATAATATTGATATATTTTCTTCTTTTGTACTTTTTGGAAAGTCATAAATGCTTCAAGCACTAAACTTAACATCAGTTTGTTGTACACGGTGTTTATTATGAAGAATAGCATTAATGCTCATAATTTTCTTTTCCTTTGTGTTTATCCCTCTGTTGCCTATTTCTGGTATCTTTATCTATTACTTTCCTCTTTCATATCCACTTCTTTGAGAGTCTTAAGAACCTCAATAAAAAAGGGTTCATTACACTCTACTATTTTTAATAAAGAGTTTGTTTTATCTTCCGGCCTTTTCTGTCAAGCCTAAGAGCTTTTATGTAAACTCTACGAAATGCGATGCGATAACAAAAACTTTGCCATAAGCAAAATGCAATTTGTTCTAACTTCGTATTATTTCTGGAAGCCAGTTGACATAAATGTCAGGCAAAAAAGAAATTAAAAAAAGAGGCAAACAATATTTTTTTTAACCGGTTAGCTTCATCTCTTTTTTTAAAGTGTTTGCAATTTTAAAACATACAATTATTCCCCCTGCAATACTAATAGCAGTCTATTTCTGATTAACTTTAAGCAAACAAATTTCTCAAAACCAAAATTCTGGAAGAAGCCTCCTTATTGAACTTATGAGTGATTAAAACTGCAGCAATATACTCTTTGCTGAGAACTAGGAGGGTATTATTGTCATTTTCTTGAACAGATTGAATTAAAGTTTTTAGCTAAGTGTTTTGATTAGTGTCCAGACTTCAGGAAATATTGGGTGTTTTGTTTCAACTTCAACATCTATATTGAATAATGCATAAATTAGCTATCTATTTATTATTTGATTTAGTATATTTTTTTACCATATTTTTCTTATTAAGTGGGAATGCTTACTGTTCACATTTGCTTGCTTGTAATCATCAGGATTTACAATTCTGAATTGAATTATGCAGTTACTGTGGAACAATTCTTTTTTCTTTTTTTTTTCATATATTAAGTAGAATGTAATATCCCAATAGTACAGTATTTGATTTTTTTAAAACCTTTCTTATAAACCGGTACATGGCAGGAAGCCGTGTTGATATTAGCATTGTAAATCAAATCTGGTTGAATCCTTTTAAATTGAGCGGAAGTCATTCAAGTAAACACAAATTTTAAAAAATGAGATATTGCCCCGACCCATATGGAGATGCTGTACATTAATTTAGAAACTGATTCTGCCCTTAATGCAATTTATCAGAATGAAATTTATCAGAATGAAATCTGAAAAAGCTTTGGAAACATATGTGATGTACTGCCTGCAATCACAATGGGAATTTGGGTGTCCATGCTACATGAATCTGTTTTGAAATTGTTAGGCATTGCTAGGGAAATGCAAGATAAAAGAGGATTAGATATTTGATTTACAAGAATTTTGTTGGAAATCAAGAGTTATATATATATTCCTGCACATGTTTTGACAAAAGGAGCGTCATGACATTTTTATTTATGCCTGGGGGACGGGGCTTGATTATAGAAGATTTCACAGTAGATAAATTTGAGTTCACAGGAAATTTAGGATAACAGGGGATGAGAAAAAGATAACCAAATATGGGAGAAAAGAGAAGAGGATAGCAAGCTGGCAAAACAGAGGGAGAGATTAAGAGGGGGGGTGGGTAGGGAGAACAATGGAGAGGGGAGGGCGAGGAGCAAGAGAGGGAGAGAGAAAGGGTGAACAGGGAGAGAGAGTGAGAAAGAACAAAATAAACAGAGAGAACACAAGAAAGAGAGAAGGGAATGAAAATACATTTCATCTTTAGCCATATTTTCTACTGAAAGTCTTGAGAAATCATGTAAAGATATCAGATATAAAATTTCATTTTTAGAAAAGCTGTGTTATAAAATACTAAAATACTACCATTTTGGAAGCAGAAAGAGGAGAGAAAAAGGGAGTCCAAGATTTACAGAACCATATAAAGCAATCATATATTTTTACACAGTTTATTTGAAGTCATGTACAGAATGATATCAGATATCGAAATTGAGTATACTACATTCCCATATTTTCAGTACAGATAACAAACGCATAGATGCAACTTCAAACATTTCCGCTTGCCCCACGGGACCATTCTGAAGGCAGAACGAAATAGATTCCAAGATTCATGAGAGCCAATTAGTGCATACGAGTGAGGCGTATGTCTGCTTCATTAGAAGTAGAAGTTTGTTTGGATTCAAGAAGGTCAAAACGATCCTAATGAGGGATCACAATCTTGCTGTCAAGAAGGGGCGGTGCATTTTATTAGAATGATATAGGTTTGCTAGACTACTGAGATTCAGTTCATCTAAATAACTTTTTAAAAATCAGTCTCGATCATATTAAAGTAGTCCTGGAGATGATTAAATTTCAACTTGATTGTGACATTTTCCCCGTCTGTGTCATAGATAATCATAAAGGTGATTAAAATTCAGCTTAATTTTGACTTTTTGCCATTTAGGATCATGAATAATCATGTGAGTGATTAAATCGTAAGGTGATTATGATACTTCCTAAGTCTTCATTGTTGGTAATCATCAAAATTATCAGATCTTAGCTTTAAGGCTAAATGTCAGTTTAGTCAACAATGCATACACATCATGTAGAATTAGCCGAATTGAATTTATGGCAGCGTGCATTGTGTAAGAAGAGGGGAAAATTCTGCTTTTGCTTTTTTTATAGATGATATCGACATTCGTACAGGGCATTTCTTCTTTTGGTCTTTGAAGGGTTAATTTGAGGATGGTATACATATAAAACACATACAGAGGGAGAGATCAATTTCATTATCAGAGAGAGAGAAGGGTGATCAAACATTTGTGCACATATTGATTTTTCTCTCTGCCAATTTTACTTTTCTCTAGTTGAATCGTTCTTCATCAAGTAGATTGTACATGTAAATTTAGGTTAACCACACAGGGCTGTCAATGAAATTAATGAACCTTTATTAAATTTGGATAAATTATATAAAGAAATGATGAATTATGGAAATAAATCATTTAAATTAGAATTTGGAAGAAAAAGCATGCCAATGTTTGTTGACTTTCCCAGACACTGCTTCATGTTTTACGAAGTTGGGAACGCAGGCAGCGCAGGAAAGCAAGGGAAATTCTGTCACTCAAACTCCTTATTGGGCCTAATGTAATGACATTCTGTAGGGCATAGGGGGTCGTAGTCTCCAGCTATCAGACTCTTTGATTATTTCATTCAAATAGAGTCGAAAATCAAACCTTCCCTAAAATGTTGAAATCCATATGTTTCATCAATCACAAGTCATAATTCTCATCTATGACATACGAATGGATATAAGCAGATGCTCCCAGTTACAGGAGAGTAGTTGTATAGCCTGAATTTTCTATAAAGTGAATCTACATGTCAACAACAGTGCCCATTGTACAAGAGGCCCTAAATGTAAGACGATGTAGCATGCAGTCTGGTTTACAAGACTATACTATGCTTTAGTGAGTTCAATTCTTGGGTTATACTTTGCAGGGCATATAGCGAAGGGGTAATTTCTTAATGACTCCTGTATCAAAGACAACAAGTGAAAGGGGAAGTGTGGTTGTAGTCTATGCAACCAAACTTGATTTTGTCTTTTGTTGTTCAGCCTAGATCTACAGTAGATGTTGAAGTGTTCGAGGTCTATCAATGACATTCCACTGGCCAATAAATACCATGATTAGTTTCCCTTGAAATATTGCTTCTCATTAAAACATAACGTTGAAGAAAACCTGTGTCTCAAGAGCCACTTGGCTATAAAGACCACTTTTTGTGCCTCCTATGGGTAGTCTTTCACTGTACATTGAAAATTCTTGTGAGTGTTAAAGTTGAGGGACATGGCTTCATGAGCCTGCTGGCTTCAAACAATTGCCCCCTGGATCTCAGTGGAGCAATAGCAATTCATTTTAGCTAATCGATCACATTGATCTGTGTGCTGTCTACTGAAAGAACATGAACTCTACTTTCAGATAGATCACTGTGAATGTCCAAGAACCCATCTCTTAGCAGAACGTTTTTGTTGTTGTTCTTTTTTTTCTTAACTCATTTCATGATAAACATTTAAGCTTTACCATGGAGGAAACCAGCATTTTGCTCGACTTTTTTTTTAATCGTTTTTGACTGATTCAAATATTGCCTGCTTGGAGCCAGAATGACCTTTATTCTTTCAAATGTAGAGTTAACGCCCCTATTGCAATTCTGAAGTCATGGAGCGTACATTATTAAATTCAATCTCTTATCCTATCACACTGGAAAGAAATGCTCGATACCTAATTCAGAACTCGCTTGAAGCAACAACATATTTGGGAGAAAGATTAAGATGAATAAGACTGTTACATTGTCTGCCCAGAGGCAGAAGGGCATTAAATCTGTGTTAAAAATATGTACTTTAACATCCTTCTGGCTTTAGGGCTTTGAGGGAGGTAACTTGTATACATGAGCACACAGTAAACGTCTTTCTGGCTCTTAATAGACGATAAGCTAATCATCATTTTCAAATAGTCTGAGTCGTATGAACACACTGCTTGAGGCATACATGAAGTGGCAACAGTCAAGAATGTTCACTTTTAGACAGGATGGGTTTAGACGGATTCGAGTTGATTTGTGTGCTCCATCCGATCCGTGTCTAACCGTCAGACCAAACAACATGAGATTAAGGGGCGGTATTCTGAACATTGTTATAAGTTTTGTGTTATCTTTTGTTGTATCTTACAGAGATAACACAGCGCTAATATTGTTGTAAGTTGGTATTCTGAACATCATTTTATCCCTGTGTTATCTCTTGAAGGACCGCCTCTATCTTATCTTTGACCACTGTTGACACGCCTATTTCTATGGACCCTACCAATAATAATATGTTTTATATAAGCATGATAAGTAGGTCAACCAATAGGAATACTTTATGCCATATCTAAAGATGCACCTGGCGCATACTAATCTTGGGCGTAATTAGTTATTTGAGCACTTAATACGCAGGTCATCATATGCACTGTGGCATGTGGATCATAAAGACAAATCACGCTTTCACTATATTAGTAAAGATGAGAACACTAAAATCGTCATATCCTAGCATGAAATTACTTTGAAAGTTCTTATCTTTGATGTTTCTGGTCAACACACAATCTTCTTATAACTCGTCTATTAACACAAAGTTGGTTCTAGGCCAGAAATATTGCCGCCATTATATCACCACGAAAGATACAACCACCCCCTACCTGTTGTAAATATTGTTGTACATACCATGCAAGATAAGATAAGATAAAAGATACAACAACTTTCAGAATACCAATTATCTTGACATATTATCTCTTGTGAGCATATGCAAATGAGGATTAAGCGCCATTTTATTTATAATACGCACAAACTATGAGCGCAGGCACGGCCAATGAAATGAGAGAAAAGATACAACCAACAAAAGATAACACAAGAGTTACAACAATGTTCAGAATACCAACTTTATCTTATCTCCAAAGATACAACAATATTAGAGATAACACAGGGTTCAGAATAACACCAAAGGTCAATACTGGACGATCTCTGTGAAGTTAAGAACTTGAGAATGGTTAGGATTCAGATGGAGAAGGCGGGGGTGGAGGAGGAGAGCTATGTATCTATTCTAGATTTCTTACAGAAGGAGGATGCTGATCATTGGTTCTTTTTCACATGGAAATGGCAATTTGGATATTTAAAGAAATGGAAATACCTTTCAAGGTATTATCTGAGAATGAGCATTCTACCTTTTTTTCTTTGGATTTCAAAGCAATATCGTGAAACAATAGGAAGGATATCATACATGTAAAAGATGGGTTCAATGAGGAAAAGGAATGCCTCTACAAACACTGAGGAATCGATCATGAATTATTCCTATTCTTTAAGATTGTGAGAAGGTGGATTTGATTGACTACTACAAAATATCTTTACCAATGACATATTAACCAAACTCCTGGGAACCAAGGCTAGCTGAGAGCAAACGACATACGTCTTGAGTTAGTCTCCTGCTGTGCGGAGGCTTGACCACTAAACCGCGCTCAAATTAAATCCTAGTAAAGAAAGCAGCGAGGAACTGTAATAATGCTATCAGACACATAATGCATGAGTTGATTGCCCGAGGAACTCTCTTATTTCTCACGTCGTGAGTAAGAAATTAGGGCAGAAGTGTTTTATTATCAATTTAAGATGCAGGGTAGTATGCTGATACTTTAATTGATTGGGGTACACTAGACACGGTGATGTTTCTTTGGGGAATTCTTGGAGGGAAACGACGATAAGTAGGTTACTTAAAATGTCAAACTTGATGGATCTAATAGCACGCTGCAATGTTTGACACCGTTTCTGTTTGCAGTCTGTGTTCTTGCAAGAAGAATGGCCATTTTTTAGAATTTTGTTAACCAGTATGATCACAACTACCACCACCATTATGCATTTATTTGTATAATTATTAAGAATCACCCTTTCATTAGATTCATGATGTTAATTCAAAATAGTTTCTTTAAGAACCCCATGTATGAACCCTTCTCTTGGAGAGGCAGAGAATTCAAGTAGAGTGTAAAGTTTTAGATGGCACACAGGGATTTTGACTTGTGATTAGCAATTACCCTAAGCAAACAAAATGGAGGTGTTTAACATTTTTCCATTTTAGTGACCCACCCCCCTCCCCCTCCCTAGAAAAGGGAAATTTTGAATTTGTATTTTGCTACAGTTTTGTTGTTGTTGATGCTGATGATGTCAAAGTTTTTGTTGTTGCTTTATTAAAAGATAAGAAGCATGAATAAAACTGACCGTATAGAGTTGAGTTGTCTCCAACATCTACATGAATCTATGAAGTATCTTAATAAAGATCAAATCATTAAATTCCTCTTCCTCTTCTACTCCTCCATCTCCAGGTCGTATTTCTGCCGTCTCGCCCCTCACATCAGAAGGTGGACCCACCTACTCTCTCCAGATCAAATCATGTGACTGCAGCGGTCTCTGCAGTGAGACCATCCCCATAAACATCCACGTCTCGCAGCAGTGCCAGCCGGGATGGAAGGGCGTGCCCAAGCGCATCGAGTACCTACCGGGTTCAAAGGCCACCGCGTTGGCGCCCAAGGCCTTCCTGGACACCTGCGGACGTCTGGTGTGCAACTCATCGTCGCTGACCACCACCGTGACTCTTCAGACCGATCATATCGGGTTCGGGTGCGACAGGGAGACCTATTCCACGCAGTCACAGCGCACGCTTTGCAGTAAGTTTGAAGATTATACCAAAGTTTCTTTCCTAAATCCCATCCAGACATAATATTGTAAACCACAAAGATCCGCCACTACAAAAACTGCACGTTAATTAATGGTAGGAGGCAATATGTTAGGGGTTTTGAAAAAACATACCTACAAACTGTATGTGCATTCAATGATCAATCTTTTATCTGACAAAGAAACATGAAGTGCTTTTCATTTATATTTTGCTGCAGATTTTGTCAAGTTATTAAGTGTGTAATGTCTGAATTTACTTTTAAAATCAATTGAAAAGCAATTTCTTGAGAGGGATGGCAGGAGTTTGGTTTTTATGTACATGCATTTTACCTTTTGGATGATGTTAAATGTTGCAAGTAATCAAGAGGTGTTGGTCAAGGTTGGTCGAGGTTTGAGAGTTGTAACTTTTATAAAGTTTGTGCTAAAATCTTTTCAAGTATTTTAGTAAATTTAATATCTAATAATAACCGCTCCTCTCCTTTTCTCGTCGTTTTTGTCCCTCCCCTCTCCCACCTTTTTCTGTATAGATGCTGATGCAGGCACCTATGATCTCCTGCCCCGCCCTAACGCCGGTGAACAGTGGACCAAGAAACTGACTTCGGACAATGGCAATGAGAGTGACCAGATCTACCAGTTTGATGGTGTTGAGGATGCGGTCATCGTTCCTGAGCAGTTTGCCCCGCCCAACAACCTGACCTCCACATTTTCCATCTCTTTCTGGATGAAGCACCGAAACATTGTCGGAGGAGACCCAGAGTACATCGTCTGCAAGTCAGACAGCAAAGGTGAGGGTCTTGTTTTAAAAAAAATTAAAGCCCGTCTGCATGAGTTTGGCCAGGGGATTAGACCTCCCTGCAAGGTCACTGACAGGTGGTTATCTAATCAAGTCAGCTCTCAATTAACATAAGAAGAAGGGGATCATAGGGGACTAACAGGCACCAATTAGGCATTGTTTGCTATATAGGGGGCACAAGTAGCTATAAGTAGTGCAGTGGGGCTTTAAAAGAGTTTTCTCTAGGAAAAATGATTTGGTCTCTAGGAGCCTCAACGTTTGCTCCAGGAAGCATTTTTCAGAGCTTTTCTTTCGCCAAAGATACAAGGTAATGGTTAGGGTTTTATGGGTATAGGTTAAGGGTTTGGATTATATGGTTAGGTAAAGTGTTTTAGTTCCGATCTTAAGTTCAGAGTGAGGTCAGTGTAGGAAATTGACTGCGATTCAACTTTCACCACAGGAGTGGTCTAACTGTCCATTGGTAATGTCAATTTAGGCCCATCAAGATAAGACATTTTAATCTAATCATCTCTTCCATTTATGGGAAATTGAGGACAATTTGTCAATGTACAAGTATTAAGCTTTAAATTATACTTGCATGGTGCATGCGTAAATTTCTTACAGACAACTGTGTTGGAATAGTAAAGGAAAGAGCTAGCAATTTCACAATGGCAAAATATACTTCATGATGCAGGAGTTAGGTCATGGAAACGTTTTTCTTGTAGATGTTACAAAAACACTTTGTACACTTTCAGATGTTAATATGATATCATAAACATATGCAAGATGAAATTGTCCTGTAGTCTTGTTGGTTTCACATCTGTTGAGTGTGGACCCTGATGTAGAACAATTCCTGATTCTAGTTTCAGATAATACCCCCACGGCTGATAGCAGCACCGATACTAGCATATGCTGGAGTAACAGGTGTCACAGGGCTACCTTACAAGACTCACTCCTTGACTTATTATTAGTTTGAGGAAGCGAATGTATAGGCAGAAACTGTCGTCTGTTTGGAGCCAAAAGGGCATTAACTCACATGCTCCAACATGGAAGCAACGCCCTTCTGGCATTGAACAAATGATAAGTGCTCTTGTCATTCACGAGTGGCACATTCGTGACACGCGAAACCTTCTTCACCCCAAAGGCATAAAGGAAGACAAAATCCGACTCTTGCAATATAGACGAGGGTGTCATTGACACACTCCACCAGAAGCCGATGTCTATCATACCCTCTATATTTGGCAGGGTCTGTGGTGGGCGTTCACCTCCTAACGCATGGATCCCTCACAACACAAGTCTGGTAGGGGTAAAGGGGGTTGCGTGAAGAGGGATGATAATGGGGGTGCGAGGACGGATGCTTCCCATAAACAGAAAAAAAAAACCAGGTCGCTTGCCATTGCCTTCGATGGCAAACCTGAACCCCCGCAGGCTGAGCAAAATCAAATGTTTTTGATACGCCAGGGGTGGAGGAATAGCAGATGCATAAGTAAGCCGACACATATTTCCTTTCGCGGAGAGCAGACGTCGCTGGCTCTATGTAATTTCCTGCCAACTGTTTCATTCTGTTTGTCATGCTCTTGGAGAGTTCAACCAAAAGAGTGTATGTTACAGGGTGATGTACACACGCAGGCAGTTCTTGAATGAGACAGCCCTTTCGATTGTAATGAAGACGTGGAATTTAGAGGCGACACCTGTTTTGAGAGACGCTTGGGAGCTTTAAGGAATTAGCACTTCTGGAGCACATAGTGAATGAGATTGTAGATGTTATACCTTGAATTGCAGTATTGTTATTTGATAAGAATCAGATCAGAATAGGAAAAGGGGGAAATACAGGAAAACATGCCTGTGCTCATGAAGAAGAAATGAATGGAAAGTGAAGAAAGAGCCTTTGTAAAAGAGCAGGGAAATAACAAACTTTACTTAGATTTTTATTTGAGATAAACATTTGAAGAATCTACTTGTATTGGACTTTATGAACTTTGTGAAGAAAGAGAAAAAATCTACTTTATGAGATAAAAATACTGTGATAACATTTTAGGAAAATGAAGCTTACCGTAATCATATCCAGAGTAAAGAGAAATTCCAATAATAATTAGATATCCAAATATGTTATGTTAGAAAATATTAAAGTCGCTTGCAGTTTACTATGTGCAACACTGGTGTAAAGTCAAGGAAGTTCAAATGCACATCTCCACACAATCATCATCTATTCTTTCTTTCATTCATATATTCCTTCATTCGATTCATCCATTGCATCACACATTCCGTTTGTTACATATCACTTTCAAACATGGCCCCCTTCACCAACACACAGTCAGCACATTTTCCAATTTGATCTAGTCCCAGGGCTATTGGCTCTCGACACCTCCCAAGTTTGCAAACTCATGTTGCTACGTTAGCCCCTCCGGGTGTTTGCTACTAGAAGACACCAGTATACAAGTGGTAGAGTCAAGAAGGAATCGTTGTAGTGACGACCATTGGGGTGTTTACGACCATTGGGGTGTTTACTCCAACTTCGTTGATTACTTGCCTCATTTGGTATTACCCTTGTCAAGAATTATTTAAAAAATAAGCTCATTGAGATATGATATATACTTGTTTGAGCTTCATGCACTTATTTGTGAGTAACTATGGGACGGAAACCTCAGGTCTTCCTAAAATAACTTTCCCTCAATTATATACAAAGTTTTATGGGACAGGCTCTGTTCTGGTTTCATCAGCAGAGCTTTGGAATAATCTACTAGAATATATCAAAAATGGTGATACTGCTTAAAACTTTGAATCTCTTCTTAAACGTTTCTTTGTTTAAACAATTTACAATGTTACTACTACTACTACTACTACTATACTATACTACTACTACACTACTAAGTACTACTAATAATAATATTAATTACTACTACAACTACTTTTACTACTACTTCAATAATTATTATTGTTATTATGCATTGTGCTGTGGAAAGAGTAGGGTCACCTGTACCATACACTGAAAGCGAGATTGGCATCAACTCCTATCCTCTATTAAACCTAAACTACATCATATTAAACCTTTCTAGCTCTCAAACAGGTGATATGCAGATCGCAGTATTTCACTGTAGTATGAATTTGTTCTTGTTCTATTTCCATACTATCAATCAATCATCGAAAAAACATATCCATTGAAACCTGACCTTTATGTTATCACCTCCGTGGAAATTCCACCTGCCTGCTCACAAAGCCCAGTGTGTTAAACACTGGAATTGTTAGGAAAAGGTACATGTATATAAAACCTATTTAGAATGACCACCTGTCTCTAAGCTAATTTTGTGTTTTTCCAATATTTGCTGTTAAAACAACTGAATTATTCAAATCCCTTGTAAATTTGATGTTTTTTGTGCTTTCGTAACTCAAGAATAAAAGGTAGACTAGTTCAATTAGGGCCTTTGTTGAATACTTCTTGATGTAAGTTTTAATATGTCACATTCTTAAGAAGCATATTAAAATCAGGACGACAAAACAATTTTTCACAAACTGAACAAATTACAAGCCTTCAATGGTAGGTATAGTTTAGTTAACTGTATATTATGAAACATTTTCAGAATGATCACCTATCTATAAATTATAAACCAATTTTTTTCTTTACCCAAAATGTAGATGGGTATGTCTGTATCAACATATTTGATTGTGCTTAATTTGAATGGCCAAAAGTGAAAGTTAATAAGTGCACAAAACTCAATCAAAAAGGAAAGTACATTGTTGTTGTAAATAAAGTATATTTCCACATTCATCATTTATATCCTTATGTAGAACTTGACATGAAATTACTTCTCTAAACGTCACTCCTTTATAGCATTACTTCTCAAAGTATAAACTATGATAAGAATAAACAGAGACAGTTTGATTAAAAACAAATCATACAATTTAATTGCTATTGATTTCAGTTATCAAACCTCTAGCATATTTCCTGCACTACAGGAACCCAGCAACACCCCAATCACAATTTGACCCCTTATCCGTTCGCTTACCCCCCTGACCGTAAATCCCTAGCAGGAAGGGGGCTTTCTGATCACCATGGAGATTGCAGAGGGGTAAAGAAACTTCCCCTCTCTCCAAAACCATCATCGATGACAGGTAGGAGCCCACCATAAAGAGGGAAATGGATTGCTTTTATTGCCTGGGACTATCGGTGATATTGATATCAGAACCCTATAAGTATTGTGAGGAGAGAAGCGTGTTTTATATCAGGAGGTGCCTGATATTTGAATTTAAAGGGACTGATTAAATTCAATTCAATTTTATTTCGCCAAAGTAATATAAAAATTACACACATGAATGGAATTGTATGTTGGTACAAAAGAAATTTAAATAAGTGCTTGGACATCGGCGAACAAGATATAAAAAGATGCTCGGAAGGTACACCTGTTTTAGCCGTTCAGTGTAGGCTTAATATGTATGCCAAAAAAATTAAAGGGTGTACTCAAAAGCCTTACAAAATAGTGAGAAAATCAATAAAATTGTATTTTGCAAGAGGAATTCAAATTCAGTTCTTTATTTTATGTTGAAGAGAACATCGTGATGAAGGTAATGGTGTTTTGGTTGTTGATATGTGCAGTATTTTATCTTTGCTATCTGTGATGGGATAGATTTACAACAATTGATAACAGGCCTATTGATTGTTAAAGTACTGTAGCCTTTGACTTTGTAATCACTGATTACAAAAGGCAACAATAACAAAAACATCAAGCAGACCTTTGTCGTTTTGTTTATTGGCAGTGCACCAGGAAAATGCAGTGATCTTGTTTAGGAGAGTTTTCAGATTACACTGTGTGTGTCCTCAATTTGTTTTGGTTTTTGAACTTTACTTACCAAGAAATATTTCAATATAGAGATTTTATGAAGAGTGTTTTTTTTTTTCTCCTCATCATATTTCTTCACCATTTCATGGTCATCTTCAATTTCCTCATGTTCCTATCTGCTTCCTCTATCTATCCCTACCTCTATCTATCTATTTATTACAACCTGTTTTCTGCTTTTCCCTTGTACGTCATTCCTTTCCAGTAGTTTTCTGTACATCTGGGGGGTGTTTCACAAAGCCATTTATCCAATGACAAATGACAACAATCTGACAAATCTGCTGATGACCAATCAGAAGCAAGGATTTCAATAGCTTATAACAAAAACTGTCATTTGACACTGATGACAAGTTTTGTGAAACACCCCCCTGATCAGAAAGACCTTCTGCATTACCGAAGTTTTGATAAAGGATATTAGTATGACAAGGAGGTCAAATCAATCCAATGACATTGCATTTTTAAGATAACTTTACAAATTAGTATGATTTAATTAGGATTTGTTCTGCTTCATGTTTATGGGCAATTACCGGTACTCTTTAATTTGTTTCATGACTGCTGAGTGCTGACTATATCAATGCCTTAACGACTTCTGTATTGTCATTATAAATAGCTATAATACTCACGGGATCATTGATAACTTATCAATGATTGTGTAGTCACGGGATCATTCAGAAGAGATAGTATTTGATATATCACGACTTTGAACCATTGTCCACAGTAATGATAGCTACAAAGATACAGTTTTCAATATTCTAATTTGTTTATGATAACAATTAATATTCTAAACTAGTAATACCGATACAATTGTCCACATTGATAAACGATTATAGATCAATCAAGATCATTGATTGTCTGAGTTATTTCAAACTCTCAACCGTGGCTACAAATTCCTTGAGAGAATCGAGATATCATTTATTTTCCTGTCAAGGGCTGACTGACAGCTGCTAGCGGAAGCAAACCTTTTCCCTGACTTTCCCTTGATTTAAACTTCACAGTAGTTACAAAATCTATCGCAAAATCTCTAAAGAATTATAAGACCAATAAGGCCAAAGAGTTTAGCGATTCAGTAGCTATCTGTACTAGTGGTCATCCGCATAATCCAGCCAACTGCCCACGGACCGTGGCATCAATAATGTTCATCTTTACTGCATTCCTTGTCTGTGGGACTAGGTCCTTGAGAGTAATTTTATAGTTCCTTCTGCGGAAGGAAGCGTGACAAGATATGTTACTTGATTTGCACAACAGCAGCCCACAATGTTAAATGAATTATCCAAGATGGGCTTAGGTTTAAGATAGTCGAGGGGAAGGCAGGCAAGCTCTGGTTTGTCCTGTGTGTGGCTAGGTGATAAGGAGATTAAAAATTAAAGGGAATATGTTAATTGGAACTTTTAAAATAACTTACAAAAGGGTTATCTTTGAAATTTAGTCTGGAAATTATATGTACATTCAAATGTATATACATTACCAAAGTTTGAAAGATCACTACAAAAAGTTTAGTGGTATGATTTCTTTCACAGCAAAGGACGTTTAAAAAAATGTTTCCAATTCAACCAGGAGTTTGAGTAAACATGTTTATTGGAGAATAATGAAGCTTGTTAAAAATCCTATGTACCAAAGAAAATAGAGAAAAACCACCTCACATGAGAAAGGAACACTTGCCAGTTAGTTTAACAATCTTCATTTTAAGATTGGCCTACTTAAATTTCTTAATATTTGCTCTCATATTTCTATTTTGATTTAAATTATTATGGTGTCATGACTGACATGGGATGAATAGTTCATACCCTCCAAATAGTGAGCTTAACCCATAATTGATATGTCATACATTTTAATCTTAAGATGTCTTAGATTGGCCAATTCTTAGCTGCAGAATTAAGACAAGCAAATATCTGCAATTAAGTTATGGTAGAATTATTTTTCAGATCATACCCTAAGAGGAGGAAAAAAATGTTGGTGAAGAGGAAAACAGAAGCACCAGCCTGTAAAATTGACCCTTAGGCCTAATTTACCAATGTCATGGTTAAAGAGATCCATTTCATGGATGATAGAGGGTTTGTCTGTTTTAAATGCTGAGGTCTTCATTATCTCCTGCGTTTAGAATCAGGTGCGAGGCAAGAGAAAGTTGTGAAAAAATGAAATTGGTGCAGAAAAATATGAAGAGAATGAAAGAGGCCAATTTGACGACGTGTGACATAAAAGTTTTTTTTCCCCATCAGATTTAGCTTAGTTCATGGAAATGTAGGTTAGACCATATATTTCGTAGAAGTGTGCTCCCTCCATCCCCCCCCCCCTCCACCCACAAAAAATGAATGTTTTGCCAACTAAAGGCATTTTAAGGGTTATTGGGAAGTCTGTCCACTTTTATATAGTGAAGCCTGTTTTAGAAACCACCTGTGTTGAAAGATCACATGTCTACAAAAAAAAACTCTTTGTGTTTGTACATGAAGATAGCTTGTGGTTTTACAGCACATGCTCTGATAACAATTGCTCCTCAGTCTATATCCTATACTGACTAAATTCCACAATCGGCCCTTATACATGTACCTAAGTTTAACCATTAACATAACCTAAAACCTGTTTGCAATGCTAACCCTATATCTTTTGACAAATACGATGTCAAGCTACTACTGTAGCTTTCCATGAATAGTCTTCATATCCAGGTTTGACCGAACAAGCCTTTTATCATATTTATGAGTATTCTCTTTCATACTCCTATCCACACGTTGATTGTGAGACAACTAAAAATAAAAGGAATAGGTACATTGTAGTTGAATTTTACGTCAAGTAAAATGTTTACTCTTTGTTCATTAATACATTTCTTTCTTCAACCACCCACCTTAACCATACAGAAATGAACCGCCATCACTACGGCCTGTACATCCACAACTGTCGGCTGGTGTTCGTCTCGCGTCAGGAGACAGGCGATGGTTTCTACCCCTCCATGTACAGATGGAAGCTGAGGCAGGTGTGCGACCAGGAGTGGCATCGCTACACCATCAATGTAGAGGAATTACAGGTGTGTAAAGCTTTGGTTTGATGTATGCTTTGGTCAAGGGTTAGGAGTAGGGTTGGGGGTTAGTGTGGATGATATTTGTCTCACATCGGGGCTGGTTTCTTCTCCTCCATGTACCGATGGAAGGGGATGGTGTTGAAAAAAGTGATGGCGATGATGGTGATGATAATGATGATGGTGATGATGATAATGATGATGGTGATGATGGTGATGATGATGATGATGATGATGATGATGATGATGATGATGGTGATGATGGTGATGATGATGGTGATGATGATGATGATGATGATGATGATGATGATGATAGTGGGTGATGATGATGATGATGATGATAATGGTGATGATAGTGATAATGGTGATTTGATGATGAGGAGGAGGAAGAAGAACATGTATTGATTCAAAAATGAATATTAATGATACAAGTGATGATGTTATGAAATACTGGGATAGAAGTCACATTTATATTGACTCTCAATTATCACATTTTTAAGGTAAAGACCAGTTATGGTCATGCGATTGCATTGTGAAAGAAACGGTGTGGAATCGATCAGAAAAGGTTGATCATCTAGCATCTGCAAGGTTCTGGAATGATAAGAAATTTGGCACATTCTTCATGAAGTTACAAGCACTATACACAGAAAGATGTATATGGGACTACCCTATATCTCTCACAGACCATGAGAGAAACAAATTTACCAAATATATGAAGTAGTAGGTGGTTTCCCGGCAATTTTTTTATCATCATGTATTAGTCAAAACATATTCTTTCACATGATTGGTAATGAGAGCTTCCATTTCAACTTTTGAAATTGGGGCATTTCAAATACTGGTCTTTACCTTTAACACTCCATTTCATTACCACCTGACTCTCACTCTGCTTTAGAGTAAGAATGAAGAACAGACCATGAAGATGGAAAATAGATGAAAACAGATTCAAGGACAATTTACTCATATTGCACATACATTTAACTGTTCAACTATTTCTTGCTGTTTTACTATTCAGGCCTCCTTGTTCATTGACGGAGAAGCTCAGATCGGTCCTAGAGTATCCGAGGATTGGCCTCTCCATCACACCACCACTCCTACATCTACCACTGTAGGAGCATGCTTTAAGGGTATGTATCCAGAACAGGCCTGATAAAAACCTGATTTTAAAAATATTTTTTCCAATTTTTCCCCAGATTTTCCAGATTTCCCCCTTATTTTCTCTATTTTACCCTATTTTGCCCTATTTTTCCCCCAATTTTCTTACTCAAAAGGGGGGAATGTTGTTAGATGCCATTTTTCCCCCTCGCAAATTCTCTTTTAATTTTACTCAAGAGGGGCGTGGTTGAGCGGAAAACAAAAAACTTTTTTTTTTAGTGCTAACTATCACCTCTGCAATAAGCATCCTTGAATTGATTGTCTTGGTCAAAGTTAAGTTTTTGAGCAGTGTTTGAGAATGTTTCTGAGGATTGTCCTCTCCATCAAACTAGAGTGCTTTCGATGTGCACGCCCAACGTGATCTATGACGTGCAACTGGCACTGAGACCTTCTGCGCATGCGTCAAGTTGAGGATTGCGTCGTCGACTGGATCCTACGACTGCATTCATTGTAAATCTATGTTGTGGTGAAAAGAAGAACTTTAGCTGCATACTTGTAATCAAGTTGTGAATAATCTTAGAATTAAGAAGGTGTATGTCTAACCAGTACATTATCTTTTTCTCGCTGCAGGAGCTCAGGACAAGTTTGCCAACTATTTCCAGGGCTACCTTGCCGGTCTCAGCGTCCTACCCGGTCAGATCGAGACCCCAGAGGTGGTCTCCTGCATGGTCAGATGCAAGGAGGGTCTCTCCTTCAACGTCGGTAACCTGCCGGTCAGCGTGGCTCGCATCAACACTGCCCGCACCAACCTGACCCTCTCCGTAAGTCTCAATACAATCTTGGCAACGTCCGACAAAACAGTCATAAGTAAATGATCAATAACATTCCGTTGAAACAAATGTTCTTAAAGGTAAAGGCCAGTATTGGAAACGCCCCAATTTCAAAAAATGAAATGGAAGCTCTCATTACCAATCATGTGAAAGAATATTTTTTTACTAATACATGATAATAAAAGATTTGCCAGGAAACCGCCTACTAATTCATATATTTGGTAAATTTGTTTCTCTCATGGTCTGTGAGAGATATAGGATAGTCCCATATACATCTTTCTGTGTATAGTGCTTGTAACTTTACGAAGAATGGGCCAAATTTCTTATCATTTTGATGATTCCAGAACCTTGCAGATGCTAGATGCTAGAGGATCAACCTTTTCTGATCGATTCCACAACGTTTCTTTCACAATGCAATCGCATGACCATAACTGGTCTTTACCTTTAAGTGATCAGTTATGGTCATGCGATTGCATTGTGAAAGAAACGTTGTGGAATCGATCAGAAAAGGTTGATCCTCTAGCATCTAGCATCTGCAAGGTTCTGGAATCATCGAAATGATAAGAAATTTCAGGGGGATGTTTGTAAACGGAGGCCCGTGATGGCTTCATGAAACCCTGGCCTGAGAACTAGAATATGATGGTTCATAAGACAAAGTGATAGGGGAGATTGATTGTCAAATGGAAATATCCAATTTGCAATAATGTAATCAAATGAAACTCTGTCTCTCGAAGTCTGGATATGTCAGAATATGGAACCACACAAACTTAATCGAGAGGAGAGATACTTCAAGAATATCAAAACAAAAGAAATAATTACTAGATTATCATATTATGAAAAGATAGGGAATATGTCTTATCTCTTTCAGTAAGTTATCATACAGTATATATATAAGCAACAGACAAAAAATGCATACACCAATGAATTGTGTGAGATGATAATAAGAGTACTCGTAGCAGATTCTTATATCGAGAACAATACATCCCAACTCATTCTATAGGGCTGATACAGTATCATTGAAAAAACACCAATTAATCAAGCGATTTTGTTGGGAGAGTTTATTCCAGTTGATTCTCCCTTCGTGAACAATATTCTGGGAAGATACTTTGTTGATTAGTTTTTTTTAATTAACCAGAGACTCTTTTGTCCAGATATTCATTGTGTCTTTGATTGAGATGCATGATTGGTTTATTTCAAGAATCACTGACTTTCACCATCTTCAGAAGATAAAAATAAATTCATCAATTACAAAAGTCAATTTTTTAAAATAATTCTGCCTGGAGATGACGTTCTGTGAATATGGACTTTGTTTGCTTATTGTTACAAATGATTTGTGGTTTGTTTGTATTGCATAAGAAAAGAGATTATATATATCCCTGCTAGTAAAAATCATAATGATATTACTACTATTAATCATAATGATTATTGCCTTGTGGTACATTATACTATGAAATGATAATG
Source organism: Hemicentrotus pulcherrimus (assembly GCA_003118195.1). Classification (NCBI taxonomy): domain Eukaryota; kingdom Metazoa; phylum Echinodermata; class Echinoidea; order Camarodonta; family Strongylocentrotidae; genus Hemicentrotus; species Hemicentrotus pulcherrimus. The sequence goes on from BEXV01000402.1 coordinate 168,579, forward strand.
ATTTTAAACAGTAGGTTTACGGTTGCACCATGTGAGAAAGAGAGTGGGAGGATTAGGGAGTCCTGAAAAACGACTGTTGATAATCTTTCTTGAGCTTATAGTTCTAAGGAGTTCTACAGCGCCGGTTGGAGAGGATGCAAGCCGATGCTTATAAGCAGCATCTAACAATAATTTTGCTTTTCCGTTTTTTCTCACCCAGGGTGAACTGACAGATCAGTTTTCCAGCGTACTGCAACAGGTCGGCTACATCAATGAAAGGACCTTCCCCACTCAGGGTCGACGCCCTCTTACCATCTCTACCAAAGCTAGGTAGGTTCAGGGATAAATTGATCTATTTTTTTTTTTAATGTGACAAGGGACGGATAGTGAGGATGTATATTTACCGGTAGGTGGTATTTGTGGTAGTAGTAGTGGTATTAGTTTATAACAATGAAGATGAGGAAGTGTGTTTGGAGTGATGGTTTTTGTAATGCTGGGGCCTGTTCCTAGAAACCGTCATAAGTCTAACTTCTTGGCTATCCCGTTGAAAAGCGTGTTAATTCTACAACACATGTTACAATGGGATTATCAAGAAGTTAGACTTATGAAAGTTTCTAGGAACGGGCCCCTGAGGATGAAGATGGTTATGTTTATCCTTATGATGGTGATGCTGTTTGGGTAGTAGTGATATGATGATGGAGATGATGATGATGATAATGAAGGTAATGATTATGATGGCGGCGGTGGTGGTGCTGATGATCAAGATGATGATGGTGGTAGTGATGATGATTATGATGATGGTGTTGGTGATGATCAAGATGATGGTGGTGGTGGTGGTGGTGGTGGTGGTGGTGGTGGTGGTGGTGGTGGTGATAGCAGTGATGATGATTAAGACTTATATGGTGTTATTGTATCGGTGGTAGTGATGATAAAGATCATGGTATAACTATTATTAGGTGTGATCATGATCATGATAAATTTAGGGATAGTAAAATCCATTTCATCTCCACCAATACGCTAAGCCAAGTATGACCACTTCACGGTGTAAACATCCAATCAATCCATATTAATCATCCAACACATTACTCCTCCATCTCCACCCTTCTTATAGCTGCAATGGAGTTGAGATCCCCATCCCGGATGTCTCCTCCTACGTGATGGTTCTGCACCCCCACGAACCCACCATCAGCATCACCGGCTCCCAGGCGACCTCTCAGACAGTTGCTAACCTGGTGGCAGGCATCGCGCCCTTCAAGACCATAACCATCGTCAGCATCATGACGGAGCGAGAAGAGGAGGAGCTTGGAGCAGGTTGGTGGAACATACCCTTTCATTTTTGTTTCCTTTAAATCCCGTCTACTGTAGTTTGGATAGGAGGGATTAGACTTCCCTGGGTGGTCACTGGACAGGTGTTTATCTCATCAAATCAGCTCTCAATTAACAAAAAAAAAGGGGGATCATGGGGGACCAACAGGCACCGATTAGGCATTGTTTGCTATATAGAGGGCGCAAATAGCTATAAGTAGAACAGTGGGGATTTAAAGGACATAATCATTTAGGGAAAGAATTGAAAATAACATTTCCTTACTCAGGTCACACTTATAATATTTTAGGCTCAACTTCCTGTCTAAAGTCGGTGTTTATACCGCCTTACTTTGGAAGGACAACCCCTAAATGCATAAAATTGCATAATACTCGCTTCATACGAGGTGATTCATGACAAGGTGAAGAGAGTCCTGAGTGATCCAAATAAAGAGCGCCATTCAATCTGACGTACAAGGCGAAATCAAATATGAATACACAAGGCAAAGGTTTGAACTATTCATGAAATTAGCTTTACATCAGAAGAAAGTTTGCATTTCTCGAAGAGGAATAGTTGGAATATATATCTTGTCAATTACTATGGACAAGGCTTTTTCCAAATATTAATGTTCCATGTTGCAATATGTGCTCTATTGTGTAAAGTGCATAGAATCATGATTTACTTTATATCTAGTTGTCATTTTCTTCAAAGGAAAAAAATGTTTCCTGGGATGTTTTGTCAAGATTTGTTATTTATTTTGTTTCCTCTCCAGATCAACAAGAAGTGACCGGTGGTGATACCCCGGCCCTCATCACACATAACCTGGACTCCTGCAGTGCAGTGATCAAACAGGGCCGGCTGGTGGACGGAGAGACACTGACCATTGCAGAGAATGTTCTGACACAGCACGGCCTGACCGTGGTCAACTCAGAGAATGGAATCGTCATCAAAGGTAAGAAAAGAGTTATTCAGAAAAAATAAACTCTTGGGTTAAAAGACAAAGTTGCTCAAGTGTGGGTTTATAGAGGGCAGCACACGGACCTACGCACGAGAGCGTAATACCCATTGGCTCAGTGTAATGTAGTGATCAGAAGTGAGCACCAAATTGCCTAACTCACAAACGTCTATATATAGAGAGATTTGGGGTGAGGTTTTTTGGTGGTTTAGTAATTCTTTATTTTTCTAGAAGAATGGAGACAGTGTAATATTGGTGGATGAAATGAGTTACAATGATTTTGACTTCTTTTGATAATATCAAAAAATTGCTGAGCTAATGATGATTTCCTTATCTTGTTCTTCTCCACACACACACAACAACAACAAAAAACATGGTAAAAAGTACATGCAACACTTGTCTTTCAAGTCACTTAACCCAAGACCATAAACACCCTGCCTTGTTGGGACTCTCATGTCCATGAGGGCGAGAGGAAACTAGAACGTCTGCGTGGGCATTTCCCCACCGGCAGGAGGGACCTTGGAGGGGTATTTTTAGGAGGGGAGGGGTCGGAGACAAATTGCTTCCTGTGTTTAAAAAAAATGCCATAGTCACTGTCAAGGTCGATAAAAATCATTCTGACCAAGGACTCTGTTAGGTGTAGACGTGGAGCAAAGTGCCTGCCACCTAAGGTATTTTTTAGTGATTTATTGATAGTCAGGATAGGATTTTGCTCAACTTTTATTGAGTTTCATGTCAAGCTAATATTCAACATTTGAACATGGTTTCAAAACTACTTAGATTCTTGATATGGCTGAGAATAGCAAAATAAAAACAAATTCGAAAGTTTGAAGAAAGCAATTAATATGTAATAATGGACACTGGGTTATGAGAACTCTTTGCGAACAAGTCTAGAAGTACAAAAATAACTAGATGTATTTTTTGTGTGCTATGAAAAAGCGTTTGACAGGGTAAACTGGGATAAGCTACTGGATGTGTTGAGACATCTGGGAGTCACCTGGAAGGAAATGCGTTTCATCCGGAACTTGTCCACGGGACAGACAAGATTTTTAGGGAAACAACAATTGTGGTCTTAACAGACTGGTAGTATTTCTATGCAGGTGGTTGCTATAACAGGTTTGATTGTATATGTAATGTGGTGTCATACTTCAGAATAGGCTAAATTCAAATGTATAGAATATGAATTAACCATCTTTTGTTTTCTTTATATTCCCTTCGTTACAGGACTTGCCACGTTGAAGGATTACCAGAACGTCTTGAGGCAGATATCCTACTCCCAGGTGGCTGCCGGTAAAAACCAAGATCGTCGGCTCACCCTGCACTGTTCGGAGCTCAATGGAAGATTCGTCAGCAATGACTTCGATGTCAGGGTACGTTGTTCAGTCTTTCTGCATCTTTGTTGCACTTTAACCTCCATCCTTTTAATAAGCGAGTTCGTAAATAGCTCTGGACAACATGACCCCAAAATATCCACAGATCTAAGACACGATGGATACTTCACACCTGTGCATTTTAGAATAATCACTGCCAAAGTAATGAAGGTGCTTCATGAATACCTTTTGTTTGCCTCTTGAGAAGAATACTTCCACCTGTGTATCAGATAAATGTACTATTGGTGCATAAATGAATACTGATTACATAACTTTCATGAGCAGGATATAGTATTTGTCTCAATGGTTTTACAATTGGGTCCGAATGACCTTTATATGCACATGAGCAAAACCTAATAACAAACTAGCTTATTGCAGTGTAATAAAATGTAAGGAGCCATTTTAAAATGGTTACAGTTAAGTATACTTTGTGTACAATTATACATGTACAACCACATTTCCTTTCCACCCTGAGCTTATCTATATATGTCTTTCCATATTGAAGATACCGTACATATGTGTGATTATATGACACCTAATATGAAATATATCACTTTGTTCATATCTTCAAATTTCGGATTAGCTGCTGTCTATCCATTTGTGTGTTCATGATTCTTTTTTTTCCCCCCCTTTTTTTGGGGGGGGGGGAGGAGGAGGTTGCAAACATAAGGCCAAATATATCTCTGACAAAAATAAGTTTATTCCATTTCAAAGTGCCTTTAGGGGGCTGCCAGTGCCCACTATTAAGGGTTAGGAGGAACTTTTTAGTATTGAGGTATGCTATATTAGGTACTTCTACCCAGGCCCCTAATATGTCACTTCTGCTGCCCCTCAGCCGTTTCTGAAACTAGATTAATCCACTGGTAGAAATATGTGTGCCGATGTAAGGGTTTGATGCTTGTGAAGATTATAGGATGAGATTTTTTTTAAAATCAGGGTTACGTCTTTACATCGTTGTCTTTTCCTTTTATCTCTACTCAGATTGGAGTACTTCATCAGGCGATGCGCGCCCTCAACAAACCCAGTCATGTCAAACAGTCTGTAATGTTCAGTCATAGCAACGTTAGAGTGCACGATAAACTCAAGGAGAACTCCCCCAAGCATATCACATCCAAGAACGCAGTATCAAGTAAGTATAGTCAAGTTTGGTTAACCCTTTAAGCATCATGGGAGATAGGTGTGATCAGCAGAAACTGTGGCATTTTCCCGATGTTATTTCCTGTTTATTACTGGATGAAGAGAACTTTGCTTTCCTTCCGAACTTTAAATCTAGTAAAGTCCAGTCCACAAATGTATTGAAGTTAATCCTTGCTCCAAGTGTCTATTGATTACCGATAGCATTCATCCGAACCCAGTTATTGTCTCTCGATAAGTCAGACATCAGTTAACTGAATATTATTCCGTACTTCGGAATGTATGAGACACAAAAATAATTGCATACTTTGGACATTCTCCTCAGTCAGTACAATGTAGTAGATGTAAATCTGGGAAATGACTCGGGTTACTTGTTTTGGTTACCGGTAGCTTTAACTTGATGTTCTGCGGGCTTCACCAGACCCTACACCAATTATATAAACCTCCAGAGAAACTCATAAATCATTCTCACTCCATCTACGTTTGCTTACAGGTACAGCAATGGCCATTGTGGTCGTTCTTTGCGTGGGGTTCCTACTCTTCATGATCGTGCTGGGCGTGTTCCGTATCTACTCAGCCCACAAGGCCAATAGAGCCTTTGATGGACAGGACATGGACTGGGACGACTCGGCCCTCAACATCACTGTCAATCCTATGGAAGGGGTAAGCGACAGAGAGAGTTGTAGGACACATCGAGGGGTCAATGACACAAAGACGTAACTCCATATTTTGCCCGAATGAGTATTTGATATAAAAATGTTCAGAAAAATGTGGGCTTTCCAGAAAAAACAAAGACTTAAGTCCACCCAACACCCCATTGAAGTCAATGATTAGTGAAACATAGACTTAACTCCTTAAAGGGATCCGGTAACTTTGTCTCAGATTCTGAAACAAAATTCTGGATTTAGCTCATGCTGCAATGATAATTATAAACTTTTAGGTCAGTCAGGATCCCCATAACTTTTACAAGCCGATCGCCTAACACTACAGTCTATTGGGAAAAACAAGTATGTTAAAACCGGTCACTTAAAGATTTTAACTTTTTTTTATGCACTTCTTGATCATTTTGAAGTGCAATTTTTGTAGGGCCATGTATCTCAGATTTAACATTGTTAAACGATCCCTTTAAGGCCGAAGTGCTCAGTGCCACATAAACCACTTTTTCTCAAAATGGCAAAAATGGAGTTACGTCTTTGTGTCACTGACCCCTCAAAGATTGCTTCAGTCGGTAACCTACCCTAACCCAATTTGTAACTTCAGCAGTGGACCCAATCCTAGTCCTAAACCGAACCCTCACCCTTGATCTAAACTGACCTAAAATTTGATCCGACCCCAACTCACATATTTTGTGGAAGAAAAAAAAAACAGAGCTATTGTCACCAGAGCAAATTTTGTGACACCAACAAGTCACCTATTTATTACCAATTTATTAAGGGACACATACCATTTAAAATAGTATTAGTTGTTGTGTATTTTTATTAGAATTGAGATACAAATTTTAAAGTAACGTGAGGTTGCTGCCAGGACCAAGTAGAGGTGTTTACAGTTAAGTAGATAAGTCACTGGTCTGTTTATTCTTTGTAAAGGTTATATCCATGGAAGATATCTTATACTCAATTTATCAATGAAAGAAAGAAAGGATTACCCGTATATGTAATGATTTTACCCTTGAGAGTTCATTTAAGTCGGTTGCTTTAAATGGACAGAATGGTTCAATTATTAAATCCAATGACCGGGGTAATAGTATATCTGTAAACCGCTTAGAGACATGGTAGATGTAATAAGCGCTATATAAGAGCGAAAAATAATTATTATTATTATTCAAGGACTTACAATATATGCTTGATGATGATTCAGTACAAGAAAGCAAAGCATTCAATCCCAATCTTCTCTCCTCCCACTCTGCAGCCGATCGCCACAGGAGAAACAGACGAGTCGAGCGAAGACGACGACGAGGATAGTCTGGAGGACGAGAGCTCAAGCTCAGAAGAAGAGGAAGAAGAGGTCTGCGTCGAAATCAAAGGGACGCCGTTAGAGTGGGACGATTCAACGATGAAATTCTGAGAACGATCCCATCGTATTCCCTTCTAAAATCCCTCCTTCTCTCGCTCAGTCAATCCTCGCCTCTCTCAACCTCATTTTCCTCTTCTTTTTTTCTCCCCCATTATCTTTAAGTTCCTCCATGTTTTGTTTTGCTGATTTTCATCTCTTTTAAACTTTTGCAATCGTATCTTTCTCCTCCTAAATTCAAAGCATTATTATATTGTACAAAGAGTGGTTGATTTTTTTCGACAAAGATCTTTAATTTTCACTTCATGTATTAATGGTCTGTAATCGTGCAAATCGATAGCTATTGTGAAAAGTTTGTGTGGTTTTTATGCTCATTTGTGTAAAGATTGGTATGAATATTTGGTTGTTTAAAGACCAAGTTTGTTTTAAATCTGTTATAAAAGTATGGTTATTTTTAAGACCTAATCTGTGAAACGTCAAAGGCTGAATTGGATATGAATTTAGCGATGATAATGAATAAATTCAAGCACAAACATTAGTTTTGGTGATTAATCAATATAGTAAAACTTGTGAGGTGTTGAACGTCGGTGAAGATTTTTCTGAATACCTCATTACGTTACATAAGGAAGCCAACTAGAAAATCTGCCTATGTAGCCATGTATGGACCATACACATCGTCTTATAATGGGATGTGTAACAGATGCTCTGCCTGTCTTACTATCAAGCAATCCTCATGAAATGGGATCCAAGATCGATGATCAAGCTGATGTATGTGACAGACAATAAGCCAGTTCACGGTTACAGTCTGAGCATGAGCAGATAAACGTCATTGCAGACCAAATTGTGAAACACACGGAGACATAATACTGGATATGTGCTCATGAGAGTTATGTAATCATTATTCATTTATGCACAAGCAGTGCACTCCATGATACACAGGTGGAAGTATTCTCTGAAAATGGGAAACAAAGACTTATTTATGTAGCACCTCCATCGCGTTAGGAGTGATCGTTTCAAAATGTTCAAAGTGGGACCTCTTCATGTTTTGAAGATCTGTGAATATTCGGGGTCATGTGCTTACCGTGAATTGGTCTATTCAAACCTGAAACTGCCCTATCATCTACCCTTACCTCTCCAAAAACTACCATTTCAAATGCCGCACTCGAGATTCGTTGGCGATTTTTTAAAAGTTGTAAATTGATTTTTTTTTTTTTGACCGATTATATATTAATGTATTTTTTGAGGAGACAAAAAAATGTATTACTATATCGTATCATTATCTTGTAATTTATGCTGTACTACATAAGATGAAAAAAAGTAGCATTTTTATGGTATTGTGAGAAAATAATTATAATACGTAGCGTCGGATGGTGTAGTTATTTAAAGAAAAGATAAACGCAATAATGATTATGGCTTCTTGCGGTAGAGATCTGAGAGTAACTAGATGTTTTCAAAAACGCATAGTAGATTAGGAAGATTTCAGTGGACAGGTTTTTTTTTTGCTGGATTTATATTATTATGATTTCAATCCTTAAAACTAAGTTTACGCTCTTTATACCTCATATCAGGATAGTGAGTTCTCTTCCTTATTGAGATGTATAATCACGAGAGAAATAACTTTTTTAAAGTAAAATGATATTTATTTCTACCGTTCATTCAATATTCCATGTTTTTCCTCCATTATTGTAATATTAATCGGAACCAGTATTTGTTGTGACTTACTTTGATAATAGAGCTATCCTCATAAACATAAAAGCATGTATATAAATCCTAAAATCTTAGAGTTATATGTTGAATTTTAGCGGCAGAAAGCCTCTTCCGTAAGTCTGGGAAAACTAGATTTAGTCCAAATTTTACACTGCTTCATTGACGTGTTAGCACTTGTGTGTTCAATATTATTTTCTTGTTCTTATTATTGCGTTGGTTTTCATGATTCGGCCATAGAGCATTATTGTACTGGCTTTTTAAAGAATCAATCTATAAGGGATAATGAAAGTATTATAAAAAGATGTTGCAGTAAATATTATATCTGTGTACAAATATTTGTATGGATGTGATTTTTTTTTCCATTTATCTTAGCCATTTACATGTGTATAAAAGACAGATGTTGTAAATTGGATAAGGGAGTTATATGTTCACTTGGTTTCAGTTTAACGTTTCATCAATGTTGTGAGGTTTGTTCTTTTTCACCGACAATCGTAATTGATAGAACACAGTAGTTGACTACGCTGAGTGTTGCATATTTCCTGTTTCATTAACAATATCCCACCACAAAAGTTCATTATTTATCTAACTTGAATCAGCATTTTCGTATCAAAGCGAGTACAAGGCTGTGATATCACATATACAACAGTTGTCTCATCAAATTTTTGAAGCATAATTAACCAACTGCTCAATGTTATGGGGGTAGGAGATTAAACTTTAAGGTTAGTGAATCAAAAATAGTGATTTTGGGTCAAAATATTCAAATAACTTGTTCTTCGCTCTGTTTTTATGCTTTTAAATCAATCAATAATGTAGAGAAAATATTTGATTTATATTGCTAATATACAATCATCTCTGAAATTGGACATTATAAATGGTTTCGTTCGGGCTCATGGGCAGTGATTAAAAGGGAGGAAACGCATGATAAAGGGCTACCATTTAATCATGCACATGCAATTTTCTATGTGTTTATATTGTGTATATGAATGACTAAGTATCTCATTGTGTACATTTGGTTGACACCACAAAGCTATAGTGCTACCGTTGTGTCTGTGGGTATTAAAAGTTGTAAATAAATCTGATTAATTATTATGTGTCTATAGATAGAGGTCTGTAGTTTGCACTGGAATTTCTCTCGGTCATTACTCGATAACAGCATAAAAATTGAGTTTTATAAAAAAAAAAAGTACTTTCATTTTTTTTTTTGTCTCAAATTTTTTTTCGTACATAAGCGAACTTTTCAATATCAAGTATACTTTAATATTTACAAACAGATAAAACATGTAAAGATGAGATTATTTGTAATTGGTATCTAAATTCAATATGCACATAGATCTTGTTAGATATTGATTTTGTGAATGGTTTTCAATCAGTGCTTTTTGTGATATATCAGTGCTTTCAAACTGAATATTAAAAAAAAAGATATTGCACAAATATATTAAAGTTAATTCCAGCAGTGAGCATGACTGCAATTATATTTAGTATTGGGCAGGGGAACCTATTATAAATAGGCTATTTGATATTAAAACGGGGTCAATCAAGGTTCCCCATATCAATTTTGGAAATTCAAATGTAGCTATGAAAGGGCCAGTCGCCTTTGACAGATAATGACCATTAATGTAAATTGTTCTCAAATTGGTCCTCTTAAGATGTGGAAAAAGGTATTGATGTTATGATACTACTGATCCAATAAAAAAAAAGTAAATTGTGACCGATTTGGGAACAATTTATGCTTTAATTCTGTCAAGTGGGATTGACCCTAGGGCTGCTGGTGGAAGGCACCAAATTTAGCTCATATTTTCATGTACATGTCATGGAAGGTTGTTGCTTACGCTATGAAAGTTAAAAGCTGTATAGGATGATTTGAAAGTGAGAAAAATTAAGGAGGCAATTTCAGACTTTATTGGTCATTGCATGGGCTCATCTGTTATCAAAAAGTTTTACAGGTATGAAAGAATAAATATTCTAGATTTCTGGGTTCAGGAGAGAGACAACGGAGAGAGAATAGATGATTTATTTCTGTCCAGAGGAGTTTGTAAATGAACGGATTTTTAATGTAAAGTATTGCTGTTGGGTATTACATGTACATGTAAATAGGATCTGTAGAATGAACATTTGTAGAAAAAGATTCAATTGAGAAGAATTTGATATTTCCTCACTGCTCAACTAACAGATAATATCAGGGTCCAAGTTGTACAGTACATCAAATAGATTCTGGGTCATGACAATTATGCATTTTGCCGCAGTAGTCAATAAAATCAAACTATCAACACTATATCTTGAACAAGTTGTAATGCTGTCTTTCTGTTTGTGTTTTTATCTTATTGAGTGCGTGTTATGCTAGACCTGTGTGTAGTTCAAAACTGATTAATTTTGATGAAAAAATAAATTGCTCTATATGATATCACCAAATTAAAAGTTACTCGACTACAACCAAGCCATATACACATATACAGACTTGTGAATGAATACATTTTCTCTCAAAGGCAATCGAGAACGTGAACAATACTACACTATTACATGTCTTAACGGGCAAGTCCACTCCAAAAAATGACTAGTAGAAGCAGAAAAATCAGACAAACTAATCAAAAACAGTTTGAGCAAAATCGGATAACTAATAAGTTATGAATTTTTAATAACATAAAAGATTTTGAAAACCACAAGACAAATTGGCAACTCACTCAAGAGTCTGTGATGTCATTGCCTCACTATCCACTCATTGTTTTCTTTATATTGCTAAATAAATTTCCCATTTCCCCCCTAAGAATCTTATTTCCTCACACCAGCATCCAAGTTGTTTTTGTCTCGCCTGCGTAGCAAAAAGCGAGACATAAACACCGCTTTTCCGGTGACGGCGGCGACAGCGGCATCAACACCAAAAACTTAACCTGAGGTTAAGTTTTTGAATTTGTGATATAATTTTGAAAGTATATATACTTTATGCAAATGAAATGAAATTATGTCCCTTCCAGGGCATTACATTTTTATTTTTTTGACCAGTTCAAAAGTGTACGACATAAAATTTACGATATTTGTTGTTGCGAGATGCGGATGAGCGCTACGGCATTGACGTTCTGGTTTATCATATTGAATTGCATTATGCAGGCGAGACCGCCGAGAGCGTTTCCCTTGTTTGTGGATGCAGTAACAGAGTTACTTTGTTCAGTTAAATCATGACAAATTTGAATTTTGATAAACTAATTATATAAGAATCAATAACTATGAACATACATTATTCAGAAAATAGTATCAATTCTTCAAAGTTCATTCAAGATTGCGAAATGTCATGCACACAATATGATACAAATCGTATAACCAGGGCAAAGGCATGGGGAAATCAAGTTTTGGGGGATAAAAAGGGAAAATTAATGGATAAAAATATATAAAGCAATCGATAAACAGTGAAGCAAAGACATCACAAACTGATAACCAAATTGGCAATTTGTGTAGTGATTTCCATTGTTCAATAGGAGGCGCGATAGCTCGGTAGGTAGAGCAGTGGTCTCGAAATCCTGTGACCCGGGTTTGAAACCAAGGCGATGCGCTTGTGCCCTTTGGTAAGACATTAATCCCACTACCAGATCCCTCGGATAAGACCTACAGCCGTTTGTTGTCTGGTTGCTTACTTACAAGCATTATGCTTTCTTAGCAGTCAGGTAAAATAACCATCACATTGACAGTTTTTCATACATTTAACTAAATTCATAACTTCCTTATTACCGAGCAAATAATTTTTGGAGTGGACTTGGCCTTTAAACTCTTTCAGATGATGAGACACAGGATGGTAGGGAACAGATATTAAAGACCCTATACGATGAAAATAAAACTTTATATCAATGGAAAGCTGAATGAACATAGAATACAAGTATGAAGGAATAACAAGTTATTTTTCCCTTTCAGTATCGCTCAAAAGCAAATTAAAACCTCATTTTCCGCACCCCTTCAAATTAAGGTCAACAGGGGTCGATTTTGCCCCAGCTATGGCGACGACAGATCATATAGCCAAAGTGATGAGCCTTGCTTAATTATTGCAAAGTCATTGTGAAAATGCGTACTCCACGTACGATGTCATCAAATTGATAGCTAGAATTTAGGTCCACAACTTCCGATTTTCAATAGATTGTTATATCCGTTGATATATAATTCATCAGTTTAATTTTTCACTTCTGACAGGGTCAGAGGAGAGAGAGAATAAGAAATAAATGGAGGGAGTGCTGAAGAGGGTGGAATGTAAAGAAGGTGTCCAAGGCCACTTTTTTACATGCAAAGAATATATTTTGGGGGTATTTTTGTGGTATCATAATGGAAAACTACCGTAGGCTATTTCTCTTCTGGGTTTTTATGGGGACAAAAATGGACAGAAGGATGTTTTTAAGGCTCAATATTCAAAACTAAAGATAGCTTTGTCAAATACAGTCAAACCTGCTTCAGTGACCACCTGTCTACAAAGACCACTTTTGTGTTCCCCTTGGGTAGTTACTTTAGACAGGTTTGACTGTACCATTGATCACTGACATAGACTTTCAAACAAAAATACAAAGTCATACAAAGTCAAACAAAGTCATACACATTTTATTTACATTTTAATGGGTAAAACACAAATCAATGGCATATTTGTTCATTTCATATTCCATTTATAAACAATATTTGCAAATATTTACATCAGTCTTTTTCCTCTGCACATTATGGAATAGGGGAACCATGACAGGAAGAACAGTTAGGTTGTAATTTGTCAATACAACTGAAATCTGCCATTATATAACAATCTTGAATAACATTGTTATTTGTACAATACTGATTTCTGAAACAAAACGAGGTATGCATCACATATATATTTTATATGCTTCTTTATCACTGTAAATTTCCCCTATAACACTTTATAGCTATGTTCTAGTTGTCATCGGATTAGGTGCTATGTTGTTAAAAAAAAAACTCCAAAGGAAACTACAATAATTACTAAAAAGTAAAATATAATTAATACAAATAAAAATATTACATGTACATTTTTATGCTTCTTTAAAATTGTAATTTATTTATGTTCTAGCTGTCACTAAATTTAGTCTAGGTACATACTTTAGGTTTAAAAAAAAAAAGAAAGTTACAATAATTACCTCAATATATGACTGAATAGTAAAATACCATGGGAGGTATTCCGGGAGCGCGTACTAACTTAGCACGTACTAAGTTAGTCCACATTTTTATGGAGTGCCTGTTGCCAACTCATTTACCCTGTACAGATTATTTTCATCCTTCAATGAAAAGTGTCCAAAAAAAAATATTTTGCAATGAAATAGGAAGAAGAAGAGAATATGAGTATGAACTGAATTTTAACAAAGTCTATGGTATATTATCTTTGTCATCAATGAAGGGGGAAGATGACACCTAGCATTCCATAGAAGTGTGAACTAAAATTCTTGTTTAGACTGAACTTAGTCCCAGATTAACTTATGAGAATACCACCCAATGTATCAAGTAGGACTGCCAAACTACCATGTTTATATATACCTAGCTAAAATTTGTTGCATCAGTGTTTTTTTATATTGAGGCTCCCCTCTAAAATGTGGATGACTCACATATATCGAAGGTACAGCTACTATTGGTGACATAGTTTTGGTGACATAATTATTGATTTGTACACATTTTACCATATTTTGACTGACAGAATATGTGAATATCAATAAATAAAAATACACATAACATAAAAAGACACCTGTCAATTTAACCTACTGAACTGTTTGAAAGCAATTTTCAATGAATATTTTTTTTTTTAAACACGACAACCTTGAAATATCACTCATTTTGTATGGTGATAAAGCTTGAAGTACAAAGTACCAAGATACGTTACAGCAATATTCATTTATTTATTTATTTAGTTTCATTCAGTTCCACTGGAAGCCAGTGGATCTGCTTTTCAAGAAAGCCCTGCAGAATACAATAACAGTATAAAAAGTTAAAAACATAAGTATATATAATAATGCAATAATCAAAAATTGTACATACATCTAAAATATCAAATTAAACATATCTTCACTATTTGAATCATACAATATTTATAATCAAATTTTTTAACGGTCTCGTTACTCGACGACCAGTCTTTTATACATGTATAACATGGTATGCAATTAGCGCACTCACTGAATATAGGAAACCTGGCTTTGCGTACCATGTTATATAAAAGACTGGTCGTCGAGTAACGAGACCGTTGCACGAGATATTTGACAAATATTACAGACATTTTGGCTGATGCAAGCTTTACTTCATTTCTAGTCAAGACAAAATGGAACCCTAATTTTCCTAGACTCAGTTAAAATGTTAACAGGTATGTATTCACAACTAATACCATGGAAGGAAAATATGTGAGGGTTCCTTTATAGTATAGATACAGTCAAACCTTCTTAAGTGACCACCTGTATAGAAAGACTACATCTTTTGTTCCAGTTGGGTGGTCTTTATAGACAGGTTGAACTGTTAAATGATCATGAGTATGAAGGAAGGCAACTTTTGTGTAAGCGTGTGTGTTTGTGTGCGTTTGTATGTTTGAATTCTTCCGAAATTTGAACTATTGTATTTTAGATGCACTAAAACAAAATCAGTCTGTATTGTCAGGCATGTTTCAATAGATCAGTGGACCATGCAGTGTCTTTCCCAAGGCACTCTAAACCATTTTGCATTTGCTAAAATGCAGACTATCTGGCCCCATCACGACCAATTTTTTATCAATTTAAAACGCTTAATGTTTTTGATATTAATCGTAAAAAATGGGTATAATTATGCATCGTTACTTTTTAGATACATTACCGGAATACTTGATGAATATGTTTTCTTTAAATGTCCATGTCTGCAATTATAATACTAGACACACGTCACACAACCAGTTATTCCATATCAATCAAAGGTCACATCTCACTTTCTTTTCAAGTCTATTCGGTTCGTTGGTCCTAATATATGGAATACATCATCCCCCTCAATATGTAATACTCAATTTGGAAAGTCTTTTTAAAATAATTACAAGCATTATTTACTGTCCCAGTATGTTTAAGTTAAATGTAATTTAGTATGTAACCGACAGCTACTTGAAATTAATATATAATTTTGTTCACTCATTGTAATGGGTGTATCAACTTGTCAAGCCACATACCGGTAGGCTTTTACTGATACACCCTATTTCATTTTCAAACTATTTGTATTTAAATGTTATTACTTTGTTTCACATATTTAAGTTGATTTAATATGTACATTGTAAATGTTTATAACCTGTTTTTTTTGGTGTTTTTTTTTTACTGAATTTGAAATAAAAACCTATCAATCCCATCTCAATTTAATACCATACCCCTTGACCCATGTATAATGATTTGCATCCGTGCTGTATTTCTGATTTGTATGTGTATACGCTTTTATTTGAACTGAACTTGTAACTAGAACTAGTGTAAAGAGGAGTGATTATGAAGAGCTTGCTAATTTCAACTTACCGGTAATGACTATTTACCTCAAAGTCTTTGCAATATGCTCACTTTGAATTGTTTGGTACATCATTACAATACCAGAAATCCAAATGAACATCATTTAGGGGCTGTTGATAATACTTTTCCCTCTTCCACTTTCAGACACAAAGCCGACCACAGTTATATGGAATTCTCTACCAAACAAAATCACATCAATCATTTTTTTTATCTATAAATATGTTCTGATCAGATTTTTAATGGCTTCAGAAAACAATGTATTCTGAGGGGGGGGGGGCATTCCGAATGCCACTTGAATAAGTCCATGGTCCCTATATAAGTAGTTATTCGATATGATTCGTCCCTGAAATAATCAAGTATGGCGTCAGGAAGTTCCACAACTCGTATTTATAAGTTTTATGTAGTGGAAGCTGGTGAAAAGAGATCTAGCAATAACATATACAAATTTTGTAAACTTGCAGTTATTGCAAAGCAAAGAAACCGCATAACTGAACTAACTTGCAGTGCCTCCTTTGAAGATCAATACAGAAAGCTTCGAGACCTGAAGGCTGGTGCATTTTTCATCGTAAAGGGGACACTAAATGGAGACGAGAACCGGTTGTCTCAAGAATGCAAGGTCAGTAATTATATCCTAACCATATATTTACGAAAAATATCTATAAATGTGTGTTTAGTTTTCCAGTTTAATAATAGTACTACTAGACTACTAGTGCTGTGACCGTATACACATGTAGTATGCATAAACAAAAAATATAAATATTACCCATTTTTTAACAATACATTGCTAATTAAGTTCCCAAAAAATATTTGTGATAAATTTGAACGTTTGGATTCCTATTTTTGTAACTGCCCAGACCCAGGGTTGGCATATTTCCCGCTTCGGAGGCTGATTTCCCGGACGCCGGGAAATAAGCGGTATTTACCGCTTTTACCGGTATTTACCACTTTTTGCCGGGAAATACCGGGAAATATATTTTTCCACTCACTTGTTCATAGGGATTGTCCAATTTTGAAAATTATAACAATGGTGGCGAGTATGGTTGCTCTGGTGTGTACTATTTTTTGGTTTTTGTGTGTGTTTGTGTGTGTGTTCGTTCATGTGTTTGTCTATGTCTGTTATTATCATGAAATGCTGGAAAAAAATACAGGAAAAAGATCCCAAATATACACCTAATCTAGATATGATGTTCTTCATTAAAGAAAACCAAAATCTTCATACTAAGTTACTATTATTGTAAAGTTAAAGTAAAATCAAAGGAAATTTTAACAAAATCAGGCAAGGAATAAGGAAATTAAAGCTTTTTAAAATGACTAGTCATTAGAGGGCAATATTCAATTTGATGACATCATTTATGGACAAC
Source organism: Hemicentrotus pulcherrimus (assembly GCA_003118195.1). Classification (NCBI taxonomy): domain Eukaryota; kingdom Metazoa; phylum Echinodermata; class Echinoidea; order Camarodonta; family Strongylocentrotidae; genus Hemicentrotus; species Hemicentrotus pulcherrimus. The sequence continues at coordinate 185,855 of BEXV01000402.1, forward strand.
TGTACTTGCCTTTTGTACATCAAATTTCACAATTCTTTAGTTTTCATCATATTTATTTGTGTTCTTGATCCGACTTCATAACATGTGAAGTAGAATATCATTTTAGATTTAGATTATCTCAATCACAAGAAAGAATGAGAAACAGGAAATTTAATGTACAAATGGCATGGAGAGTCGTCCACAAATGATGTCATCAGATCAAATATCGCCCTCTAGTGACTAGTCATTTCAAAAAGCTTTAACTTCCTTATTCCTTGCCTGATTTTGTTCAAATTTTCACTGATTTGATTCAATTATCTTAAAATTTACAATAAAAGTAACTTGTGGTATGAAGGCTTTGGTTCCCTTTAAGTCAGTTGCTAATTACCATATTCATGAATATATATTAATTAGCATATGAACAAAATGCCATGTGTTTGGGTATGTACATGTATGCAGTGTGGATTTGATGAATCTGTTTGTGTGTTTATACTAGGAGTGTTGTGCTGCCACTTATTTCAGAACAATATTTTCAGTTGTTGAGGCTAAAAACAAGTAAAATTATTAATAAATAAAGAATTAAAATCATATTTCCCGGTTTTTCCATATTTACTGGACGCCCATCTTATTTACGGTATTTACCGGTATTTACCGGCGGTAATTACCGCCACTGGTAATTACCGCCACTGGTATTTACCGCCCAACCCTGCCCAGACCCCGTACGTCTTTCACTCGACCAATTTACCCCGGGCACCGCTGAACCACGTACACATGCTGTAGAAATGAAAATAGGAAGGGACCCGGTGTACATGTGACCTAAGTATTACTAGACTATAAGCAGAGCTCAAGAACCGTGTTTTATTGGCCACTATATGAAAAAAATTGTAATTTGTGGAATTGCTTTCACTTTTCATCTATTTTCTGACCGACGAGAATTAACTTTGATATTTATTTTTCCTTAGAAGGGGGAACCGAAAAATCATTTCCATGAAACCTAAATTTCTCTTTACATAACCCCTGACAAAGGCCCAATTATTTCAAATTTATGTGAATAAATACATGGTTTTATCTTTTTATGTGTCCTAGGTATTCTGTTTAGGTTCCAAGTTCCCAATCAATGAAAAGCTAATAAGAGATTATAAGAGCCCAGCAATCGTAGACATTGAGCAAGCGAAGGCATCGCCTCTAAAACGACGTATTACTCTAAAGGGGACAATCGACTCAGTAAGTATTAACACAAAGTAGTTGGATAAAGTTTTGAAAAGGTTGTTGGAATATGTCCCTGCCATGGATTATAGTAGGAAAGTGCGACTTATTCCAGTTTAAATGACTTTTATTTGGCCATTTGTTTAGATGGTACATTCCGGAAGTAGCGAGGCGTTAAAGGCTCATTTAACATGGTCGTACATGTAATCAGTGTCTGTGCTATGGTGTAATATTGAAGCCCTAAAAAAAAAAATCGCGTTGCAAAATGATCATTAAGTGCCTCAAAAAAGTAAACATTTTTGAGTGACCGGTTTTACCATACCGTACTCATTTTCCCATATAGACAGTAGGGTTATGAAAACCGTTAGGAAAACGCAAAATTTGGTTTCAATTTCCAATCAAAATATCTTGATAATCAGACAGGCCATCAGCATATAAAAGTCATGGGGATCCTGATTGACCTAAAGGTTTATAACTATCACTGCAGCATGAGCTAAATCCAGGATTTTGTTTCAGAATCTGAGACAAAGTTACCCAATTCCTTTAATTACCACATTCTAGCACGCGGCTAAAAGTTGGATCAAGGCCATTTTAATTTTTTTAGCGTCCTGCCTTTTCGAAAAATAGGAAAGAGCTAGGTCCTTATTTTTATTCAAGATCAGAAAAAGATCGTTATAGCAGAATGTTTTTCATTATTTACATAAACTTAAAAACATATTTCAAAAATATATTTCAAAAATATTACCAAAAAAAGCAGGCGGCCTCAAAATAAGGAAGCTGACGAGAACGCTAAACATGAATTTTGGGTATAATGGACCAACGCAAACATTGCTACTGTGATTTATGCATTTTAATATAATTATTAATTGTGCCCTATTGTTGTTAAACAGTTTTCTTGCAGTATACTTTTTGCTTAATTTGCTCTTTTTAAAAAACTGTTTTCTTCAGATCAGTGACATAAGACGAGTACCGTAGAGAAAAAGAGGATAAGGGAGGTTCACCTCAGATAGAAGTGGAAGTATATCCGTCTGTCTGTGGGGTGACCCCGCCGATCATTCAATGGTCGTGTCTGAATCAATCACAATTGGCCCATCGACAGTACAACAGGATAGGAGGTCCAACCAAAAAAAAACTGTAATCAGTGAATACAACAAACATCAAGGTGAATATTATAAATATTGACTTTGTTTTATTAATCATTAAGTTTGTATCCATAGTCATACTTCATTATTTTGAAAACTTTGGATATGCCTTTTCTTTTACCCAGACATTACCAGTTGGTGGTTTATGTAAATGTAAAATATTAAATGCAATTAATATTATTTCATAAAGCGGAAAGAGCAAAATAAAAGTACTGAAGGGTTTTTGTACACTGTTGTTAAATTAACGATCATCTTGAAATATTGTACATTAAACTTTCCATGTGACCACTTTTTCTTCAATAAGTGGGTTCGTAAATAGCTCTGGACCACATGACCCCCAAATATCCACAGATCTTTTACACGATGGATACGTCCCACGTGTGCATTTTAGAATAATCACTTCATGAATACCTTTCGTTTGCCTCTTGAGAAGAATACTTTCATGAGCACGATCCGAGTATTCGTCTCAATAGTGTTACAATTTGGGTACGAATGACCTTTATCTGCCCATGCGCAAATTCTAATTACAAAAAATTATTTTCTACATGAACATGCATTTTCTATAATAGTATGTTTCTTCATAACACAGTGTCGAGTGATGAGATAATACAAAATATAAAAAACATACAATTATAACTCTATCTCCGGTATGTACTTTACCAGCAAAGTTGTCATTGAATAAAACCGTATTCATAAATGGAGAGAGCGAGAAAAAAAGAGAAAGAGCGGGTGAGAGAGAACCTATAAACCAGAAAAATCAGAACTGATTTTATCATTTACTATATAAATCTATGTATCTACCTATTATTTGCTAGTTTATATCAAACTACGTCACCTTCGAGAACACTCTAAAAAGTCACAATCGCGCATGCGCCGACCCCCATACATCGCCTTCACGTGTGCATCGCACGCCCGCCATTCATCCTCTTTCTATTCTCGCCCACCGAGACAGACATCGTATACAGCTGAGTCACATTAAAATCAAGGATTTTGTCCTTTTTTCGTTGGGCTGAGCTCTTTTTTACGTATTGAATTCCGTTCTCATAATAAATAATGTTAATATTATGGGGCGGGTTCCCTAGTNCATAAATATGTAGTCTATTATACCCCTAATATTATTATTATTATCTTTATCATTATCAGAAGTAGAAGTGGGAGAAGTAATATAATAAGTAGTGTCATCATTATCATTTGCTCGTGGAAATATATTCAAGGAAATATATTCAAGGATAAGTATAGTAACTTTATAGAGTAAGGGCATTCATGCATATAGATCGCGACAACCGTAATTTAATAACATATTGCTTTCCTACCTTTATTTTATGAACTTCAAAAATAAAGGTAGAGTATAATTAAACCACCAAAAATCAAATTTGAAAATTGCTCGATCTGTACAGATATAAGAAACAAGAGTAACATGGAATTTTATTTAGACAAAGAAAACCGAGGCTGCGATTATGAGAATTATTGATATAAATACTGTTGGAGTTTTTTTAAAAACAGCTATTCTTTACAGCACGTTTCTTAAAGGTAAAGACCAGCATTGGAAACGCCCCAATTTCAAAAAAATGAAATGGAAGCTCTTATTACCAATCATGTGACAGAATATGTTTTAATTATTACATAAAATTTTTGATGGGAAACTGCCTACTAATTGATATATTTGGTAAATTAGTGTATCTCTCGCCTGTTGAGAGATATGAAATGCACGTGTGGCGCACGTGTGTGTAGTCCCATATACATCTTTCTGTGAAAAGTGCTTCTAACTTTATGAAGACTTAAAAATTTCTTATTATTTTGATTCCAGAACCTTGCAGTACATCTTATGCTAGATGATCAACCTTTTCTGATCGATTTTACGTTTCTTTCACAATGCAATCACATGACCATCACTGGTTTTTAGCTTTAAAGTCTCTCGCCCTTAAGAGCAAATTGTGATATAATCAATAGAGATATTTGTCATGATAAAGGTACGAGCTTTGTTACATTCGCATTGTAGACATCTTCACAAATTTATTGTTTTCTTTATACTATTCAGCACCAAATGATAGTAAACATTTCAATTCCATACCACTTATATATTTCTCGTTATTGCTATATTCGATGTATCATGTGTATTGATTATATAATTTACTCCCCATTTTCAACATGAACATGCATTTTCTATAATAGTATGTTTCTTCATAACACAGTGTCGAGTGATGAGATATAATACAAAATATAAAAAACGTACAATTATAACTCTATGTACTTTACCAGCAAAGTTGTCATTAAATAAAACCCTATTCATTAATGGAGAGAGCGAGAAAAAAAGCGAGAAAAAAAGAGAGAAAGAGCGGATGAGAGTGAACCTATAAACCAGAAAAATCAGAACTGATTTTATTATTTACTATATAAATCTACCTATTATTTGCTAGTTTATCCAAACTATGCCACCTTCGAGAACACTCTAAAAAGTCACAATCGCGCATGCGCCGACCCCCATACATCGCCTTCACGTGTGCATCGTACGCCTGCCAGTCATCCTCTTTCTATTCTCACCCATCGAGACAGACATCGTATACAGCCGAATCACATTAAAATCAAGAATTTTGTCCTTCATTCGTTGGGCTGAGCTCTTTGTACGTATTGAATTCCGTTCTCATAATAAATAATGTTAATATTATGGGGTGGGTTCCCTAGTCACATCTTTATTTTTGCGGAAATTACGAAGCTTGAGAAAAACGTGGGTTTATTACAAATATGTTCTGAATTTCATCAGAAATCGGACAATTTGATTATAATGCATTTATTATTTATTTCATCAGATTTGATATTTCGTAGGAAAGTGATGGAGTCGTTTCTTCGAAATTGGAAACTGATTGGGCGATTTTCAAAAAAAAAAATTGTTAAGCTATCACCTATATTTACTAGACGGCACGTTAATTGATTTACAATCCAATGATAATTATGACGGTTGCTAGGAGCAGAATGTGGAAAGCCGGGGAGCTGATACCCGGAATGGAGGTGCAAACAAGAGAGTTCAACACAAAGCAAAGATACTGTCGGTCAGTAAGTCAGAAAACCCAAGCTGCCATACAGTTGCGTTGATGTCAAGTGCAGAGCACCCGAGGCCTACCCAAGGGCTGGGTTTGGTAGACGCCATGCCAGCACTACCTCAAGTTAACAACTCTGTTGACTTGTATGATGTACCTAGCGACTTTGAGCCATTAAACCACCCACCAGCTTGGTTGACGTCATCATCGGAACAGTCAAGTACGGCGGTCCCTACAACCCAGCAGGCCAACTACAACCACCCAGTGCACACGTCAAACAACAATATCCGTCCTACCCGCCAGCTCTTCCAATGCCACACTTTCCTACCCATCAGCAGCCAAACTATGCGGATATCATGGGTAGCTCGGTGACGGGACAGTGCTAATCAGGGCAATACCATTGCCATGGAGCAGTTAGACTATGACGACGCCAATGATTTGATGATCGCCAGGATGATGAAACTGACTAACAAGACGCATAACTCATCCAAGCAATACAAAGGTGTAATGGATGCCTGCGTCCCCTCCAAGAACAAATAAGTGAGGAACGTCAACGAGAACTCACATTACAGTGCCCATGGGAAGTACGCGATGGAGTTTGCATCGCTTGTTGGGAAGGGGACCTTGGTTTGTTCTGCTGACAATAAAAGAACAAGTAGGTGGTTGGATCGAGACAAGATCCCAGCAGTGGACAGGCGTTTGAAGCCAAATTAACGCCATCATCCCAGCACAAGACTGACCCAATCTGTACGATCATGACTTCCCCACTCCGAGTTATCTCATTACATTGTCGGGACATCTTCAAATGATGCCATCGACGGACACCACCACTGATGAACTTGGAAAAGAGAGGTACGAGATTCCAAAGAAAGGCCAAGCAACAGTGGAGCTTCTTGAGCCACATTCTCCAATGAATATTGCCAGCCACCTCGAAGACATGCGGAGCGTCATGAACATTGGTGATCTTAAGGCAGGAAAGGGCCTAATTCTGATGATGATTATCGTCCTATTTCCTTAAGTACTCCAAAAAAAATTCTAAGATCCTGGCAAAGATCCTGTACAATAGCTACAAATAAGTTTTCTTGATGGAGTATAATATATAGTGCAAGATTTAATTTGGATTTCATGAACATTATGCATATGCTCTTGACGTTTAAATTGACATAGCACTTGACCATAATTACCACACCATCAGTATATTCCTAGACTTCTCCGATCATTTTGGAATATAGTACATTAAAATTTCCATGTGACCATCACATGGTTTCTTTTTCTTCAATTATACAGAAAAATGAATATTGGACCTGTACGGTGGAAGGCGCAAAGGATCCTAATGTGTAAGTATCGTTAGAAGTGAAGATATGTTTTGATGTACAATGATTGATTTTTTGTAAAGTAGATTCAATTATAGATAACGGGTATTGTGAGCATATAGTTTCCGATTAATTTTATTTTATGACAGGTTTATCGTTTGATAATCCTAATTTATATTATGTATCAGTTAATGTGAATCACAGCTAAGAAAGGCCTTGGTGGTTCATCAGGGGGGGGGGGCTTGGGAGATGAACGTTCGTCTGTTAAGATAAGGAAACCTACTCCAAACTCAAGAGGGACCCAACCCTGGCCAACGAAAGGAAGATCAACCAACAACTTTTGACCCTACACAGATCCTAAGAACTACCCAAGGCACTCTACTTCCAACTCAGATCTTCGTCAGCTAAGTCACCCATCCTCTTCGGACAACCCAGGATTTACAAGCCGCTCATCCCTCTCCGCCCTATCATCTCCACCCGAGGATCATCCTACTACAACACTGGCTACGCTACGTCGACGACACCTTCGTCATCTGACCACACAGCACACCAGACCTCCACCAGTTCCTCGACCACATCAACAACCAACATCCCAACATTAAGTTCACCATGGAGACCCAATACGACAATTTAATCCCTTTCCTAGACGTACTAAACACCAAGACACCATCAGGATTCCCCGCGCACCAAGTATACCGGAAACCAACCCACACAGACCGCTACCTCAACTTCCGTTCTCATCACCACCATCCATCAGTCCATCAATCAGTATCCAACTCACTCATCAGACGAGCCCACCAACTCAGTAAAAAAGCACATCTCCAACAAGAACTCATCACGCACGCACTCACTTCCATCAACCAGTACCCAAGAAGGAAAATAAACACCCGAGGGTCCGAGAAGCCATCGAGATCCATCAATACAACACCGTACCCCAAGACCCAGGCCTTCACTTCAACAGCAACTGGCACCCGATCCTCCATCACCACTCTACTTCCGACCAATCTTCAACCAACTCCACAACCAGCACGCCAACCACCAACACTTCACCAATCCATCCATCCGTCAGACCGGACTCCACCTACAGCAACCACCCATCCACACTTACCCGACCAAGCACTACACGTTCTCAACTAGCCACTTCACCCACCGCCCACACCCACACCTCGCTACAACCAACGCCGATGCCACCAAGCTACCCACCTGATCCCACCGAGACCTGCCCGCCAAAACCGCCAACCAACACACACAGAGCGACACCACTAATAGCCGTCCTCACCGCCAATCGATACACCCACTCAACAACAGACACACCGCCCGCTACTCCGCCGACACCAACCACACGACGTCCGCATAACCGCCGCCCACTCGTTTTCCCGCCAATTCACGCAACCGAGCGCCACCATCGACAACTGCCTGCCAACCGCCCAACCGCCAAACCTGCTGGCCCAATGCTTTCCCCCAAGTCCGAGCGCCACCACCGAAAACCAATCTATGCCACCTTTGACGCCCGACCACCAGTCTCTGCCGCCAACAACCGACAACCAGTCCAAGCCGAGGATCAATTCTACATACCAAGCAACTTGGTAGACGATGAGCCCGAGGAGCAGCCCTACCGACAACCAGAGTCAGTCGCAACCCTGCGAGAACCAATCCTTGTGGACGCCTCCCTTCGAAGACCAATCCATGCCAACACCCGGCCATCATTTTCCGCCGCCAACAACCGACAAATAATCTATGCTACCTCCGACGCCCAACCACCAGTCTCTGCCACCAACAACCGACAACCAATCTATGCTGCCTTCAACGCCCGACCACCAGCCTTCGCTGACCGACAACCAGTCTCCGCCGCCAACGTCCGACATCCAGTCCATGTTGCCGCTGACGCCAACCACCAGCCTTCGCCGTCGACAGCCAACCACCAAATAGGGACATCGAAGCTCTTCTCCACAGCATCCACCAGCGGAACATGGAACTCGCGACGCAGAATCGACGCAGAACGTGGAACTCTATGCACGGAATGCCGAGCTCACATCGAAGGTGACGCAACTGCAGAGTCAGATCGACGCAAACCACAGCTACACAAACCGAAGTCGTGCTAATTAGGGGATGCCGATGTCCTCATCGGCGTCAAAAACGCAAATCCTGTCATGAATAGAGAGGTCTACAAGAGGGCGTACCAGGCTTGGAGTGGACCACAGGATCTCATCATTGGACTCATTGACAAAGTGATCCGGCCAGAGGTGCTAGCAGTTTCTAACTTCCACGGGGGGCAAGTCCAGAACGGCGGAGAGTGGGTGATAAAGACCTGCACCTGGAGAATGCCTGCCTTTCGAGCCCTGGTCGCCCAAGACCAGATCCGATTCCCGGGAAGCACCAACAACTCCGAATTCCAGGTGGAGTTGAGCAAAGCTGTCAACAATAAATGCAGGAAGATTGCGCATAGGATTGGCAATAGGCAATGTTATATTTATACTTAATTTAAATTAAATCTTGTCTTTATAATGGCATTTGATTATTGTGATAATAAATTAGTTAGAATGTGTCTGGTTGTCTTTATTATTTAGTGGAAGTTGAATATGAGTATTGTGAATTGAATGTTTGTTGCGTGTGAGTTTGAAAGAGGGTCTAAACGTGAGAAGGTAAAGTAATATTTTTATAATTGGTTTTTAAATAAATAAGTACGTGTCTGTTTGTTTCCATTTATTCGGTCGACGGATTGAGTAAGAGTATCATGAATTGAAAGTTATTGGCTCGAGTTGAAAGAAAAGAGGGTCTCACGTGAGTTTAAATGTTATATTTATTTTTCATTGATTTTCGTTTTCATAAATTAGTTAGAAAGTGTGTCTGCTAGTGTCCATTTTTCCGTTGATGTTGATTACGAGTTATATGCATTGATTCATGAATTGAAAATTGAAAAATTTTCTACATTTTGATTTTGAAAAAACTAACAATTTAATTTTTATAAATGTACCGGTAATCTTTTTCGAGCGGGAAAATACTTGTATTAAAGGTGCTCCGCGCTGTCTAAATAAAAATGATACTTATTCATATTCCAACACAGACTTTTCCTCCACTATTGCTTTTGACTGTAATCCTAATCATACCCTAACCATCCTTAACTCTCCAATATTTTCAGCAAAATCATATCTGTTGTAACAAAGTTTGGCATGCGGTTAGGCCTTGTATGTTTATCTGTTCTGCAGTTTCTACATGCCCATTAAAAATTCTGCTTTATTATTTCACAATTGTAGAAAAAATTCAAAAAAAGAATTGATTTTAACCTGTAACACAATCTTATTCTGCAGCACCGCTGGCGAGTTCAAGTTAACATCCAGCTGACTGACATTGAAGCCCTGCGAGTTGAATTGGTAGCCTCTCGGCCAGTGTCCAGCCCCATGTCCTTTCAGGATCAAGTCAAGATTCTTTACTGGCACAACAGCTTGGACAGCTCAACAGCGAGGGCAAGTCTGTAAGGATGGTTCAAGATGTCTGACATCAATTAGTGTGTAATTGTAATTAAATCATTCTAGCTAGCCCTTTCAACACGACAAAGCCATTTGCGAGTTTCCTAAAGGAAACGGCCGGCTCCTAGGAAGGAGTCATTGTCAAGCCATATATATACCCCACAATAATCAAAGTGTATTGTTGTGTTTTTCGTTATTTGTGTGTATTGAGAGTCCGATGAGGGAAACTGATGGAATAAGATGTAAAGTTATAAAAGAGACCTAGGAAATAATCAACGCAACTATTTTCAGAGGTAATTCCTGTTGCACCCAGATTCATCACTGACAACGGGTTTCGAGCACATAGACAACGACAGGAAAGCATGGGAAGCTGTGGGTCTACAGTACGAAGCATCAGGCAGCATGTACAATCAACTGTCCCTGGTCTACAGGAATCCCATCAAAACTTGAGTAAGCATAATAATGTGATTCATTTCATTTTATTGAAAATAATTGAATTATACAGTTATGTGTCAATTGGTTGATGCAAGTGCCTTTATTTGAATGTGAAACGTGCAGGCCGAAAATCTAACGAATCTTAAGATATTAATACTGTTTAGGCAAAAAGAGCATTTCTTTGGTACTAAATGTATTTATACCTCTTTACTCGGGCAATCAAACAGTCGCTCGATGGATGATGCCCCCAACCAGTCTTTTCAATCATCAAAGGCCTACACAGGACTGATTGACGCTCATGTGCTAGCAAAGGAAAACTTGCTGCGTAAGGAGCCAAACTCCCACTTTTATTCATCGAGGGCGAAGTACATTCTCGAATGTGCTTCGATGTTCAACAAGGAAGTGCTCATCTAAAGTGCCGATAACAAGAATAAGATCAAACTGGGCGATGGGACATTGGCCGTTGACCGCGGAGAATCAAGATAAGGCGAATCTTCCCGTTATTTATCATAGACAATTTGATGGATACTGCTGTAAATTGTAGGAATAAACTACAAATAACTTGTCTTGGAAAACAAATGTATGCGAGACGTACTCTTTCAAGAACTGATAACGATGCTACAAAAGAAAAATGGGGTTATTTGTTTGTGGATCTCAAACCAGACACACCCAAGGAATTTCACCTTTGCACAAACATTTTTCCTGGAGAGACTCAATTCGCATTGTTTCAAAAGTATAAAATATCAACATCTTCAGGGTTTAGTTGGACAACGATGTCTCAAAGAGTACGGACACATGCCATTTTCTAAAGACATTGGCCAAAACATGGATGTCAACTCCTTAAGACCGCTGACAGAGGTCTTGTTGATGCCATTATCAATGTTCCTCGCGGAAACGTCAAACTCTCTTCCATTTATAAACGTTCGCTGGCCAAGCACAAACACCATCTCCGTAAATTAGCGGAACGAAAGACACCTCTAAAGGAAATAAGCGCATCATCACTCAGCAAGGTGGTTTCTTATTTTTACTAGTGATAAGATGAAACAGCCAGTGCTAAATATGTCAAATCTTTACATGCTTGCTTAGTGACGATTGAGATAATTCACTGCTTGGATACCCAATAAAATACAAAATTGGGACAGAAGATATAGCAGTAGAGGTAGAGAAGATGTAGTATGTCTATGCAGGATCATACGAGGTATCTCTTTTTCATCTGGCATAGGCAAATCGGGAGTTTCAGCGACCAAGGGGTCATGAGAGGAGATAATACAATCCAAACAACATTTGGAGCGAAGTGACATCTGTCAGGAACATTTGCTTCCTGTCCTAAGCAATAGGCCATGCAACGTTGACCGGACAACTGCCAAACGCCAGGTCCTGGGTGGTCCACCTGTGCCTATGTGGAGGCTGTAAAGAGTTAGCAGATGACACTTTTTCTTTTTAAGAGCCCACCAACTCCGGAGGAATGGGGAGATCAAGGGTTTGGAGTTCTTAACGAGAGACCACCCGTTCCGGAGCATAGAGGGAGAGGCCGAGGGCTGCTGAACTAGGTGAGTAAAGCCCTCTCTTCCAGCGGCTAGTAACCCTTCATATAATCTCCCAATATCTGGGTTCGACACCCACTTTCATCCGGATAGACTAGGATGGGCAAGCCCAAGCACACCTAAACACTGCCAAATTAAGTTTTTTTTTTTTTTTTTNGGGGGGTCGTGAATTTTTGTGACCCCACCTTCTACAAGGATCCAAACTTCCTTAGTCGGATACTGGCAGTGAAAACACCATCCAGGGGTAGTACGTGGTTGGAAGTTGTCCATAGGGATACATCCCAAGCATGCCACTTCGTATTAGGCAAGATTGGGGACGGTTTGTCTCACTGCTGCAGGACCCCCTCATTGTTGGAATCAGTGGGGTTGGCTTCGACTTTTCAGTCCCTTCCCATAAAACGGTGGCCAGACCAGGAGGTGTCGTTTCTTCACCTCCTAGGTCAGGGCACCCAGGGGAGGGTCCTCATCCTCCACCTTCAAGGGGGGGGGCGCACGCCGAAACTAGCTATGCAGTGCACCGGTTGAGCCGAAGGCTTCTTAAAGAACACTGCTCCCCTTCAGCGGATCCATCTCCATTGTTTTAACTCTGATGAAATTCAGGTGAAAGCCTGGGCAATATAGCCTTCCCACATCGCTATTTTGGCTTTTGGGGGCTGGCCGGCATTTCAACTCATTACAGGTCAGGGGGTTACAGGCGGTTGCCGCAGATCGCGTGGTCATTGAGACCGATTCTCATCTCCCCCCTCATCCAAGAATGGGTGATAATTCTCCAGACTTCCTGGGTGATGTGGGGGCGATCGTCGCAGATCAGCAGAGACTGCCCCTATAGCCGACCTGATGGGACAGACACTAAAAAATGCCCAAGAGCTTTGTGGGATGTTTAGTTAAGTTAATTATATTAATGAGATTAGATTTTGTTCGCTTTTTTTTTCTCTTAATATTGTTTATTCATTTTGTGTTACTTTGCATAATTTTATGTCTGATTAAACTTGAGATTATTGCTGGATAATTTGCTGGATAATTTGCTGGATAATTTTACTGTAGTTTATTTAAATTTGTATACATATTTATGTTTTTACGCAATTTAGAAAATTCTGTAATTCAAGCCATTTGGCTGCAAATGAAATTTCCATGTATTATGTGTAGGGGACTCGTAAGGTATTCCTCGTTGCTCTACCCAACAATAAGCTAGACCCACACTCAAACCACTAATTTTGGAACACATCAAACCAGGCACTACCATACGTGACTGCTGGAAGGCAAATATGATCAACTCAGAGCTGCTGGTTTTCATCTACAATACGAAGCATCAGGCAGTACGTGCAATCAACTGTCCCTGGTCTACAGGAACCCAGCATCCACACTTGAGTATAGCGATTTGTTTGATTTCATTTTTATACAAATAATTGAATTATACAGTTATAGGTCAATTGGTTTATCTGCATGCCTTTATTTGAATGTGCAACACAGGTACAAGCCAAAAAAAACTAAGGAATCTTAAGATATCGATATGGGTTAGGCGTAGAGTAGTACTTTGGCAGTTAAGTACAGAGTATATTTTACTCTCTTTACTCAGGCAATCTAACAGTCGCTAGCTTGTTGATGCCCCCCCCCCCCAACTGGTCCTTTCAATCATCAAAACCTCACAGGACTGATTGACGCTCGGTGCCAGCAAGGGAAAACTCGCAACGTCAGGAGAATGCAAACTCACACTTCTACTCGGCGAGGATGTGGTACGTACATTCTTGAATGTGCATCAATGTACAACCAGGAAGTGCTCATCTATAGCGCTGATAACAAGAACAAGATTAAACTAAGCGATGGGACATTGGCGGTCGACCGCGAATCAAAATAAGGAGAATCTTCCCAATCAACGATCCACCCAACTGCAACACTCTTCAACCTGGCACTAGACCCAATTCAAGAGCCACAGTAAAGGCCCGGAAGAAAAGGAGGGCTTTCTCAGAGACGCACGCAGTCCCTGTACAGGAAAAATCCCCCGAAACTTGTAGAAAAACTTCTCGATGGGAAGGATGGAGAGCGATATATCCTAAATCTTGAAGTGATACAATGAACCTACAGCAATGGATTCTCAAGAGGAAGCAAAGTGGTAGATATAGACTATGGCAGACAACGAGAGGATAGTAAACCCCATCAGCAAGTCTGAAATAGAAAGGGTGACCTCAACCACGAAAAAAGGCTTTGACCCGGACCGAACAGGGATACCTATGATTCCCTAAGGCATATGGAAATTGCCATCTGTACCTCCAAATCATGTACAATACGTGGCCGGTCTAGGAAAAAGTTCCAGGAGATGCAAAGACATACGAATCAACAATCCCATAAGGGAGGGGGATCCCTGTTCTTTCGGGACACAAATTTAGATGGACCGATCTTCATGAGCTACGTACTGCCCGGTGACTCCAGCGCTCAATCTGATCGAGCATGTATGAGCGCCTACCACTAGGGTGCTCAACAGCGGGAGACCGAGCACCTCCAATTTTCCTATCTGGGCTGACTTGGGAAGAGAAGCGTGAGAAGGAGCATGCCGTATTTAACAATGTCATGCGCAGGATCAGCCATTCCTAGCGAGTTTGTTTAGTATGATATATGCATATATGGTGTGTATGTGTCGATGTTTATATAGATAATAACAGTCCAGGGTCTCGGACCTCACCTGCAGCAGCACATTATGGTTATTAATATTCATTTAATTGTTGAAATATTTCTTCATATAAAAATCAAGTGTAAGAATTTAAAAGAAGTTGTGCTTTAGAGGGGGCAAAAAGGGTGACGTTTCAAAAACTAGCAATTTATCTGACGTTGGCATCACCATCCTCTTAAATATAACCCTCATCAACGTTATAATGCTGTGATTGTCAAGATGGGCTCATAAGCTGATGCTTCAAGCATCAACAAACAACAAGTAAGTAAAGTTATATCATCATATTGTTTTGTATACAACGGCATATCAACCTCTCATGGCTAGATAAAAGTCCAAAGTCCAAAAGTTGCAGTCAACCAGCGGTCCACGAAGACTTCCCAGAAGTTGTGCCCTCAACATCAACTCTCATCAATGGCAATGGCTTTCGAGCACATTGTCACAGACAAGATGTTGTTGGGACATGCAGGTCGTCGATACCAGAGGTGAAGTATCATCTTCTTGCGACAGTTCCCGGATTAAAGGGATCCCACCCTTACCTAGGTAAGATGCGGTTATTGCTGCAACATTCTTTTTTTCTTTTTTCTCCCCCTTTCTGCAGCTTCAAGAGGCAGTATGTTTCTATCAAATTATATTCATTTTCAAATCAATCTTTTCTATAGGTAGAAATACTGCGATTCTAACGTAAATTATCAAAGATACACAGTTCATCTACACATTAAAATAACATTATTCTTTCAGATTTAAGGACTATAGCTAGCATGATGCAGCCTGCGAACAAAGGAGTCAATTCTGCAGTCAACTACAAGATTCCTGTGAGGGTTCCAGCCAAGGACAACTCTGCTCAGAAAGAGGAACACCAACAGCCACTTCTATTTGGCCAGAATCAGATACTTACTTTTTGTGTGTAATCCTTATACGCTTGTATAAAACATGTAAATGTGGAACAAATAAACTTCAAGCTCGGCACACAAGCTCTCCTGTATTTGACGGACAATAAGAACAATCTAAGGGTCAGGGACGGCACTTTGTCTGTGGATAGACGGATCAACATCAAACGCTACAAAAATTTACGTTTTGCACATGCCGTGGTCATAGCAAAATTACATGCAAAAAAAACGTCTTATCAATGTGAAGCAGAATTCAAGAAGCGTTGGATAGTTCACCCACCACTAGGAAACGTGAGCTGGGTTTAGACCATAGTGAGATGAAAGGTTGTTGCTATGCAATTCTACTCAGTGTAATAAGTGTGGAATAATGTTCCACACGAGACATTGTTTCCAATTTCATAGCATTACACTGTTTCACGGTCAAACAGCGTGTCAACGGAAATTTAAATGTCAGTTGTGAAAGGGCATTTAATAAAGACGCGCTTGTTTTGAGTCTTTCCGCTCCATGTTAATATCATAGACAAACTGCAATAGCGTGTGCAGTTAATGGTTAAAGGAGACTCCCAAAACCATAATTGTTCCGACACCCATCATAAAACATGAGGCCATATGTAGATGGCAGGGTACATATATGCTATATGAAGGTGACAAAAGAGTCCATACTACGTGAAAAGAAACAAGACAGCGAAAAGACACGTAGACACAGAAGAACCCCTACCCAGTAGGATGAAAAGCGATCATTATTCCCAGGGCATCAAGCATCGCAACAAAGGGCAGTAAGTCCGGTGCCACAAGACTGAGAAGACCAAGTCGGTACTTAGGCAGAGCGACACAGACCTTACAATGATACCTGGCGGCCTGACATCGCTTCTGCAGCCGCTTGACGTCGGGGTTAACAAGCCATTAAAGGATGGGATGCGGCAATTCTGGAGCGAGTGGATGATAAAGGGGTAGAGTGTAGCGATATACCTCTTTATTGCTTGTAGCGAGGAGCCATTCCTGAAATGCTGCATTTCAAACAACATGGGTGGAACGGAGGACGACTTCCTTAGGAAAGAATACAGCAACAGCGAGGAGTCCGGCGACGGCGACAGCGTCGGGGATTTCATGTATCCTGACGAGCTGCGACATCTCTTTGAAGAGGAGACTGACGACGAGGACTTCTTCGGGTTCTAGCTCCAGAGCTACCCCCTAACCCAACGGCCCTTTAAAGGGCCACCAAATGACAAGAAATAGTGAATTCAGTTCCCCTCTCTCCATCTTCAATTCTTTGTTTTCTTTTCTTCTCTGGCTCTTTAAACAATCTTTTAGATGAGTTTGTAATCCCTACGTTGTATGTATTTACACAGCTAGATCAACCAACATGCATTAGATTGTCAATTAGCAGGTCTGATGACTCGGACCAACAAATACTGCCATCACTTGGAGAACAAAAACCGGCCTTCTAGATAGCAATGTCATGGAGCCAACCAAGCAACTATACATCGTTTTACAAGAATAAAACCCATGCACTACATGTGCTATTTAACTTGCCACAGTTAGAGAGCAACATCATGGAGCCAACCGGGCAACGATACATTATCTTGCAAGAATAAAATCCATGCCCTACATGCTATTAAGCTCGCCGCAGTAAGAGAGCAACGTCATACTGCTAATCAAGCAACTCTAAAAAAAAACTATACATTGTCTTACAAGAATAAAACCCAACTTCATTTGCTATTCAACTCGCAGCAGTAAGAGAGCAACG
Source organism: Hemicentrotus pulcherrimus (assembly GCA_003118195.1). Lineage (NCBI taxonomy): Eukaryota > Metazoa > Echinodermata > Echinoidea > Camarodonta > Strongylocentrotidae > Hemicentrotus > Hemicentrotus pulcherrimus. Next base: position 203,275 of record BEXV01000402.1, read on the forward strand.
TCATGGAGCCAATCGAGCAATTCTAAATCAACAATACATGGTCTTGCAAGAATAAAACCCAACTTCATTTGCTATTTAGCTCGAAACTGTCAGAGAATAAAACCCACTTCCCAATAAAGCATTTGAAAATGGCATAGAGTTTGAAGGGAAATCGTTCTTTTGTGAAAATGATTATATAGATAATTAATAAAGGAACCCTGTGGATGGGTAAATAAAAGAAAATTATGTATTGCTGAGCCCTATGAACAATCAAATAGCTAGGCTACCCTAGATAATTATATCAGATAGGGGCTCCTAATTAGCCAAGATGCAAAGCATAATTGTGTGACATCAATCATATCAATGTTCATTCTCAATATCACTCAATATTATGTCATCATAAGTGAAAATGTTTTATATTTGGTGGATACTAGTCTCCAATTGTGAGTTTCAGCTAACAAAAGTAGAATTAAGTTGCAATTTTGAACAAATATTTTGAAATAAAGTCCAGACCGATTGATTTTTTGATAGGACTGACTCAAGACCTTTGTGAAGAATGTTATATTTTGAGAGGGGATTAAGGCCAATGTAATGCAAACTGTTTATAGGTTCATTTTTATAGGTTCTGGGAAAACAAAGATTTTATCACAACAATATTCAAATCAGACTGCACTGTAACCATGGAAATATAAACTCATAACTAGAAATTTTAAGAAATGCATATGAATCCCTGTTGCAATGGAGAGAAGGGTATGGAACCGACCACATGATATAGACTGAATTAAATAAAACATTAATGATCCAAGTGTGTTAGAGATATCTCATTAGAGATTAGTATACAAATACACAGCAGTGAGGGCATAATTAGTAAGAATTACCCAAACAAGGTACCTTTGGAACAGTCTAACTCGAAAACGCCAGAGGCAATAGCTGAGGGCGTTTGGATTGTTTTGAGGGTACCATGTGTGGGTAATTTTACTAATGCCCGCACAAAATGATGTGTATTATTTGTTTTATAATATTATGTTTTATAATATTATGTTTTATAAGATTGTGTTTTATTTGTTTCATAAAATGATGTTTTATAACATGATTTTACTCATGACTGGTCATTAGCATTTGATAATGTCCGGTCATTATCAAAATTATGGGTTGGGCAAATTAAATGCCTGTCACATGTACGCTCTCAACAATTATTTGATTAGGGTCCACGTCATCTTATTAACAGTAATAACATCAAAGTTTGTTTAAAAAATGATTAGATGGCAATAAGAGTAGAAAATTTTGTTTTAAAAAACCCTGCTGCAATGGAGAGACTATTCAGACCGAATAGTCAAGTGTAAACAAATTAGGAAGTTTGACGGCCTCTTTTGTCATAAGATCACATAAAACAAGAAAAAAGGGAGCAAAAAGAAATTAAAGTTCTATAATTCCTAAACCAAGACTGTACATTACTTGGCATACTTAGTTGTGAACACATAAAAGTCTTGTCAATGTAATTCACAGAAGGCCTACACATTCTGCCATACCTTGGGTTCTACAATGTAGCAGAGATGCTACATGTGGGCATCATTATTTGACACTGTATGAATTTAAATTTGTCTTACTTCAGTAACTAAATTTCTTGGTTACTACTTCCCTTCTTCCATATCCACTATTACATGATCATTTACAAATTTGCATATTCGTTTTTTCAGCTCATGCTCCCATTTCATTCCCCATCTTACAAGTTACAGCACAGGCTTTCAGTTACACTACTGCAACACCTTATTTTTTCCTTGACTTTCAACATGTTTTCTTTGTTGTGTTGTAATTCTTTATGCATGGCTTGTCTTGTCCTGCTCTGGCGACAGGCCCTTTCTCTTCTCTCATTGGTTCTCTTCACCTCTCACCTTTGAACTATCTAACCTTCGAACTTTCTCACCTGCTCACCTCATCTATCGTGATTGTTTTCACATGTTATAAGTTTTGAGAATAAATCACTTCTGTTCCATCCTTCTTCGAGTGAGCTTTCTTCTATCTTACTTTACTTAAGGAGAGCGTTTAGTTTTTATGCAATATGTTTAACATTAGCTCTTGATTTTGTTCAGCTCTCTGTGTGCCGATCAAAATATGGATGTTGCAATACCAACATGTAATATTCACATTGCAATTCCTCTCAATTTGTCAAGGGTCAAGATATCCACAAATATGTGTAAATAACAATATTGGTCCCCATTTGGTCTAATAGGGATCATCAGCAACATGAGGATAACATAATCTGTCAAATTTGGTAGACTTATGAAATACCTGTGCAGTTATAATTTCTTCAACATTTTTCTCACTGCAAATCCTGATCTGTAAATCCAAGTCCAGAAATCCAGCTCTCTAGATGCTGCAAATCCCAATCTGCTTTGCCGATCTGTCAATCTCAATCTGGTATCCCTGATCTGCAATGCTGATCTTGAACTGCAAGTCCTCATCTGCATATTCTGATCGGTGTGAATCCTGATCGGTGAATCCTGATTTATAAGAGGGGAAAAGAATGTCATGATACATTGTTAATTCACAGAAAATATCACACACTATCCAATAACATTGAAATTCCTGTGTAAACTTACTTTGTCCGTTTTCCTATTCCATTTCCTACTTCAATTCCCATCCCGGACTTGCATTTTTTGTTAAAACAATTTTTTACAACGTGGACCATTTCAGAAATATCAGAGATGAAATATCCCCCCTCCCCCCTGGCCCTGCAAGCCTTCTGACTAAACTTGAGCCTTTATTTTAAATGCAAAATATTCAAGTGGAAAGTTGTTTTCGAACTAATTCTTGTCACTTACTTTACTTGCGATGATACATTGTGCTTTTTTCATCACAAGTTATGCATGGCCAGCCATGAACACCAATTTTCTTGGTCATGCAGGTCCACAATCTAAACAGAGGGGGCATTTCAGACTTAAAGTGCATTTTATAGAAGTATAAACATGATTGAGGCACAATGTTAATATTTAAGGTAGGCCTACCCCAGATTGGGTCTTAAATCACCACTCCACTGACCGGTGGTTATCAGGGCTGAGGGCACCGAGGGGGATGAGGGGGGAACCAATCCAATGGTCACCAATTTGGCATTGTTTGCTATATAGAGGGTGCAGATAGCTTTGAATAGTGCAGTGGGGGTTTAAAGTGGAATATGGGCCGGTGCCGCCTCCCCCCACCTCCTGCCCTGCAAGAAAGAAAACATGAACTACCTTTAAAAGGGAAAATTCTTACTGAACTGCAAACCTGTCAAAATGATATCATTATTTTTGGTAACGAATAGAAACGAGACCGGATAGAAAGAACACCATGGCGANAGTGGTCAGTCCCTCAAGGAGCCTCTTTGCCGGCTCAGTTGAGGCGCACATTTCTGCGAAAGTCTGGCTTTGTTTCAGCAGCGATCTTCTCCTTTGGCTTTGTCGCACATGTCTCGTCACGTGAGTGGAGTGAGTTGGATCCACTTGTTTCACCTGCACCGTACCTCCCTTGTACCCCAGTGCCGGCGGAAGGCGGGTAGGTATTTCTCGGCGCCCAATTCTCGAAGCGATCGACATGTCATCTGCAATAAATTGAAAAGACGAAGTGATGATCGATATTTATCTGTAAACTATCATTATTCATGGTTCACGTGACATTACAAATACTTCATTGGCATATGCCGACCTGTTATATCCTGACTGTTGGATCCTGACAAGTGCCGAAGTAGAAGTGTCGTCAACTTAATTCCTACCACAACAACTATTTTCATTCGTTCACGGTCAGACCAAGAAGTTACCAGCTCTTCAAAACAATTGCACCAATTTACGCGACACGTCAAGTGTGTTTAAATTCAATGCATTTAAAATAATACGCACTTCTTTTTTGAAATGCTTAGTAACGAACTATTTCATGCCCGTTTCAAGTAATTGAATTTCAATACATGCATCTGGTCACTACTCCACTAGCTCAAGCCATGTTGCTTTTCCGACCTCTAACAAAATAGTCCCTAATTCGAATATGATTATTTTATTGATTTACACAAATTAAACTTGTAAATATGACTACTTTACAAAATGGGCCAATTCAAGCACGCGAGCTAGTGCATGCGCAATACAGCCTTTTTCGTCGCCCTTAGTTGTCAAAAGGGCCTGAAGGGTTCGAATTCCTACGAGACTGCAGATAAGCTGTCAATCTTTCTTTTGTTATCTTTCCCTATATAAATGTTCTACTTTTCTTCTTTCTGTCCTAATCTTTGATTATCTTCTTCCACTTATCGTAAGTACTTATGTTTTTGTATCTAACTTTCATTTTTTTTAAACCTTTAGTTTTTTCCTTCTTTCGTTTTCTCATTTTGCGGTTTCACATAATTTGTTGTATTCCAACTTTTAAATATTCCTTCTGCATTTCTTTTATTTTCTTGTTTTCCTCCGCTGTTTCTATGTCCTCAGTTATTTTTGTTCAACTTTATAGTTCTTTATTACCCTCTTCTTTCACCTTTCAGCCGTTATCTTTCTGTCCTTATTTTTTTCATTTCTAGTTTTGTTCTCTATACTTTTATCTTTCTACCGGCCTCGCTTTCCCTTTATTACTCGCGATATGGTGTGTTTATTTAATTTCCATTCTTAATCTTCTTGCTCGTGTTTGTGTTCGGTCTCGCGTTTGTATGGTCTACTAAAGGATCTTATAAAATCATATCTTTCACATCAGAAATACAAAGATAATCCCGCATTAATTACTCTTTACCCGCGTCATGCATTCAACAATATGATAAAAAAAAGTTAACAATTTCAACTTATGTGTTCACTAGCTATGTCAAATGTTTAATCAAACATGCACTCATTTAACTCTCAAAACAAAAAATACTTTATTTATACAGTCATGGTCCATGTCGAAATTATGCCTACTTTAGAAACTCATTCACCTACTGCTCGTTACTTTCTCTTTTCCTCTTCCTTCACCCCTCTTCTTTATTCTTTCTTTCTGATCTTCCTCCTTCCTCTAAGTACTTCTTCCTTCCCCCTCTCAGTTCTTCTTTTTTCTTCCTTCTTATCTCTTCCTTCTTCACTCTTCCTTCTTCCCTCTTCCTTCTTCCCTCTTCCTTCTTCCATCTTCCTTCTTAATTCCCTCTTCCCGAGAAGAAAGAGGAGGAGGAGAAGAAGGAAGAGAAGGATGATGGGAATAATAAGGAAGGGAGAATAAACAATGAGAAAGGAGGAAAAAGGAAGAAAGAATTAAGAAAGAGGGAAGAAGGGAGAGGGAAGAAGAGTGCTCATTCTCCCTTATTAATTATTCCCCTCATCTCTCTCTTAATTTCTTCTTCTCCTAATTCTTCTTCTTCTTCTCATTCGTTATTGGTTCCTCTGCCTCCTTCAATCGTGAAGTTTGTTGCAGAGTATTTACACCTCAATTCAAAACCCTTCTCAGACTCCCATTAAAATAATAAAAGACTGGTTATCAATTAATTGCAATAAGCAACTTACTGGTCATGTCCGTCTCCGAAAGGTGCCGCCTAAGGTGCGGCCTCGACAGGTCTATGTTTGTAGTAGGTCCGAGGTTTGACGACCTCCTTTTTAGGTGTCCGAGAGGTGAAGTGATAAGATCCAGCATAAGATACTCCCCAAAATCTTCTTAAATTTTCTCCAGGACCAAATCACCAAAACTTATATCCTCCCACCTTCTAATGAATATTCGAAACTTTCAATTGACAATAGACCGCGATCGGTTTATAGACACATTCAAATTGTATGCAAACTTTTTAAACAAAGGTTGTTCAAGTCTTGACCACCTGAAAGCTTGCCCAAGGCCTGCCCGACATAGCGACAAGTAATGTATGCAGACTAGATACCAAGTATTGTACTTCATTCATTAATAACAGGTTGAACCCGTCACTAGTATAGGTCGATCCCCAGTAAAGAAACATCCATAAATGTGAATACATGTCTTAATAAACCGGTCTATTTTTTTTATCATTTTCGTAAATGCATTCCAATAGGCCATCTTCGTAATGTAACCAAATTTAATGCATAAGTCTTTGTGAAGTGCCTCAATACAGATTATTTCATTCACCTGATAAGAATAATGGTATTTCAATAGACAGAATCCGAACTGCATACATTAATTGTTGCCAGGTTGGACAACATGCAGGCTTGACCTACTTAGCAACACTTAATATATGCAGTTGCATTCTGACTATTGAAATACTATTATTCCTATCAGGTGAATGAAATAATTTGTATTGAGGCACTTCACAAAGACTTATGCATTAAATTTGGTTACATTACGAAAATGGCCTATATACACGTTTGTTGGGTGACGAAATGCATATTTCACTTCAGTACGTCGGCTATTCCCCCTATTCCACTTCAATAGCCAGGATACAAGTTGCGTACGTCCAGTGTGCTAGGTCGGACAATTGTCTTCTTTTTTTATTCTTTAACCTAATAAAACCTAATTTCTGCAGTTTTATAATTTTATGACTAAAATACATTTAGGTGAATATAAAAATTTGTCACTAATATATATAGGCACACAATATTATTGGCATGCCCTTCGAAAATAGCCTATTCCAAATAATCGACATGCCCAGCTCCTGTCAATACGGTGAACCCCAAACATAATTGTTATCCCCACATGTCCTGAATGTCTCTAATTCATGCATAAAATGTTTCTAACCCCCGGAACTATGTTTTATGTCACAAAAATTTAGCAAAGATATGGACACACCCTTCATTTCAAAATCTTAAGAAAATACCAACCAAAACTGCAACAAAGGCAACTGCATTCTTCAATTTGAAACTTCCTCCACCACAAGGTTAAAAAGAACTCAAGGATCTGACATTCATAGGTAACATGTGCGCTGTTACTTTTGATGTCTGAGGTTCGAAGCCGCCTATATCATTCATATTCATATTCATATTTATTTCATTTCCAACACAAAGGTAAACTAAGATATTACATTTTGTTTTCTCATACGTAATTTATACTATAACTATAACTATACAAATACACTTTGCACATAATAAAATTATTAAAGAAATTCTTAATTTCTGAGGAAATGGGGGATCCATTAAAAAACAGTGCTTGTAGTTTGCGGCAGTGATTTTGTTCACAAATAAATATCGTAAATATTTCACTTTTTATTCTAGCCTTTTGACAAGGCCTCGTGACTCTGGCTAAGCGGCTGAGATGAGTCTAGATACCCCGGGTGAACGCGCGACCGAGTGACGAAAGTCTCGCTCGTCTCGTTCACCCGGGTTTTCGCGATTAGTCTCGTTTTAGTCGCTCGGCGTCTAATTAACAGACAAGTGGCCTTGTTTAAAGGCTATTTTTATTCAAACAAACAAGGGGAAAATGGAACAAATGATAAAATATGCATACCAAAGCCTAATTGTGTCTTTATAATTCAAAATGTTTTAGACCATTTTCGTTATGTATTCCAATTTCATGCATAAATCTTTGTTAAAGTGCCTCCTTACAAATGATTTCATTCACCCTCCTCCTCCACCTCTTTCTCCTCATCATCTCCCTCCTCCTTCCACTTCCCTTCCTCCTTTTCTCCTTCCACTTCCCTTCATCCTCCCTCTTCTTTCACATCCTCCTCCTCCTCTTTCTCCATGCACTCCCTCCTCGTCCTCTTCTTCCTCCCCTCCTCCTCTTTCTCCTTCTCCTCTTTCTCCTCATCATCTTCCTCCTCCTTCCACTTCCCTTCCTCCTGTTCTCCTTCCACTTCCCTTCATCCTCCCTCTTCTTTCTCATCCTCCTCCTCTTTCTCCATGCACTCCCTCCTCGTCCTCTTCTTCCTCCCCTCCTCCTCTTTCTCCT